>APFE031277303.1:82230-92886 GCA_000404065.3 Pinus taeda | reverse complement strand
GTTTAAGGAGAATCCTTGAGACTTCCTTGCTCTCCTTAGCTCCTCACCAGTCTGATCTACCCATCTCACTTGCTTTAAGGCATTAAAACAATCACCTATCTTGCCCCAAGTAGACCTCTGCAAAAGCTGTGCCTCATCCCCGCACCCAAAATTGCCTTTCCATTGAATTCAACAAAACCTCAAAAAATTAATTTCACACTCTTTGTACTTAATACCTAGCCTAAAATTAGTCATCAATTCAGTCATCTCGACCTCGTTGATTATCTTTTGCCGAGATTGACCCGGAGAGAGCCCTCTCCTGTCCTCGTAGGGCTAGCTACGAGGCTGAGCATGGTTTGATGTGGCCTTGAGTCTTACCTTATTTCAGCCTAAGGTAGATTTGAGTGCTAACAAGTGGGACAACATGAACATTTTTTTTCGATACATGACATAGTAGAGGGTCTGAGATGAGGATAGTGACAAATTACTGTGTAACAGATGCCCCCTAAAGCATGAAGCCCGAGAGAGTGGGAGGGGTGAAATGCTTTATGAAACTGTCTGAACTAGAACACCACCTTGAAGAACCTGCAGGCGCAAGTACAACTGATATCTTTGATAGTGAAATACATGTAGTCTAGGCATGGGCGTAACCATCCAAAAGACATATGAAACCTGGTCTGTGGTATGGATGCAACCACCCAGTTGATAAGACCATATATAATGACAAAGGTATGGTTGCAGCCATCCCTGAGAACTCTGGTATGGTTGTAGCCATCCAATCAAAAAGTCATGTATGTAATCATGAACCAATCCACACAACTTGAACATATGTAATCTTAGTCTGGGGTCTTGAAGCCCAACCGATCATAGTACAAATTCTAGCATGCGAACAGATGTGCTGAGGTCGAGCATGATAGAAAGTCGTTTGATTACTGGTCAATGATGAAAACGATTAACAAGCGCAAGAGAAACCACCAATAATACCAATGGATGTCAAAGTACTGTCCATTACAATCCACCAAGTGTGAAAAATGAGCAGAAGTCGAACATTCGTGGAATCACCCAATCGAAGACCAAGGATGAAAGTCTATCGTCAGGCGCGAAGAACTTGCCATTGAGGCATGCAAGCTCCAAGGCACTGAAGGGGATCTCTATACCAATCTCCTGGATAATTAGCTAGTGTCGACAGGAGACTATCCATCGCAGGAGGGCCATAATGTTTCCCTCATCAATGACATGAGATAAGGAACAAGTGGTAGATGGTGAAACAGAGTATTAGAGGAGGAGGTAAGGGTGTGAATTGCAGAAGGGTTATACTCTTGAACATATTAGTGACACGACTCCAGAATGTGGCAAGATTTTGGTACCAAGGGATCAGAGGCTTGGTGGAGACAACATGGATCAGAGGGAATGAGGCAAAATGGCAACCCAAAACCCTAGAAGGCCAAATGACGATGTGTGGATATCCCAAGCCGACAAGAAGAAAAAATGTCGATGTTCAAGAGTGATTAGCTGCCGTAGGTAACCAATTATGACTTCCAAATTTCCCCCCACCATTACTAGCAAATACCCCAAATATTTTTGAAAAACAAGCTTGAAGGGGATAGCATATGATTGTGCTATAAGTTTGACCTTCAGACGAATCCAACCTAGTAATAGTTTAACGATCCCTAGGGACGAGAAGCTCGAGTCTCATCATGGTGACAAGTCTAATGTCGTCAGGGTTTAACGAGTCCAACATAGGTAAAACTCAGAGTCTTTTTCATGTTTAAAGAGTTTGAAAAAGACATGAAGAAGAAAACTCCAGGGGGGTCCTTTTTCATAAATTTGTGTCTCTCGAGCCTGAAAAAGTAGAAAACAATACTCAAGAGAACCGCTTGACAAGTTAGATCAAGGAGTACTTTTCGTAATTAGTGTTCCCAATATGAAAAAGTAAAAAATGATCGGAGACATGATGTTTCATAACCAAAAACGAGCTTGAAACGACAAAAATCCGACCATCTTTTCACATTTATACGGTCGGAAAGAGCTAAAAGTAGACCACCATTATTATTATCTTTAACAAGTCAAAAAAGGAAAAATACTTGGCAATATTTTCATCTTTTACGAGTTAGAAAAGAGCTTAAAGGTGACTCGTCCTAGAGGAACGAGTGGTATAAAGGGTAGCAACTAGTTCCAGAAATGGTGGAACTGCTTAAAACATGTAATGGTCAAGAGACTGGCTAATAAAACCACTCATCGCTGCAGTCCCTCAGGAAAGGAAAAACAACCAAGTGAAAGCATATGATCAGCGAAAGAGATGGTGGCGATGGAATGAAACAACCAAGGCTCATCTAGCAGAATTTAGCAGATAAAAACGACAATCATGAGATGTAAATCAGGTACAGGTTCATTTTTACACAAGCTTGAACCATGGAGAACTCTGCTTGGATTCGGTTTCATGTTTACACAAGCTTGAAACGAAAAAATATGCTTATAAGTTCGCATGCCCCCAGCATAACGACACAAATCGAGGGAAATGCCCCCAAGCTTCATTGCATTCAACGAGGTGGTTGGAATGAAGGTTCACTTTTGAGATCTTGGAAAGACTCGACTCAGATTTTACGAGATCTTAATCAAAGACTCAATTTGGAATGGGAGGTGTTTCATTTTTTAATGAGGTTGACATAATAAAAGAACTATCCTCATAACCCTTGTTTCATTTTTTAATGTGCTTGACACAAGAAAAGGAACTATGCTCGATGATCCATGTTTCATTTTTTAACGAGGTTGACACAAGATCAAGCTATCCTCAGGCCTCCTTGTTTCATTTTTTAACGAGCTTGACACAAGATTGGGAACTATGCTTATCACTCCTGGTTTCATTTTTTAAACGAGGTTGACATAATAATAGAAGTATCCTCGGGCCCCTTGTTTCATTTTTTAACGAGGTTGGCACAAGATCATAACTACCCTCGTACACCTGTTCATGGGCCATATGAGAACATGGCTCCCAAGAGGTCTTCGCGGGATGGAAGAAACATGCTCCGGGAGAAACACATGTTGTTAGACGCAAATGACAGATCGGGTTCCAATGCCCCCAGTACATGATGTACGAGACCATCTGCATGATCGTCAGCAGAGGCGGAGATGGAGCAGGTAGCCACATAATTGACCTGTGGCAAGGAAGGTACTGCTTGTGGATAAGAACTGATGGGGGATGACAGTGGTACATGAGGCATTGGGTGACTAAAGAATGACAATTGATCAATAGTCACCATTCTTCCATCGTGCGAAAAACAAACCACATGGAAGAGTGAAGAAACAAGAGCCCCCATGGCATAAATATAATCACAGCCAAGGAGAAGACTGAAATCTAAAGCACCTTGGACAACCATCACGTCGATATAGACGGTTTTGCCTCCCAAACTAACAGGGAACTTCGGAAGGATCCCTAAAGGTTGACTGGTTCCTCCGTCAAATGCCAACAGATTTTGCGTGACCGACACAAGCTATGGGGAGCCCAAAGCTTGCCAAGTAGTGAAAGGCATGAGGCTAACTGACACACCCTCATCCAAGACAGTGCCATGTACTGCCTTATCATAGGCATGTACTGTAATTTGGAAAGGCACATAGGATCAAAGGCAGAAAGCAGTGAAGTGACTCCAGTCGAAATAAATGACTGAAATACTTGGTGGGGTATCATATGATTACCCCCATGCTCTACAGGAACCGAAGAAGGACTCTCTGAATCAACTGGGATAGGAGGGTCGTTCTCAGACTCAGGAGAATTTGATGAGACGAGAAGAACATGAGCAGTATAACCATGATGCTCTTCCAGAAAAAAGTGATCAACAGGTGGTGAATCCAAGTCGATGCTCTCTCCGACCAATGGTCGGTCTGGAATAGGCTTAACACAACCAAGTTTGAAAAGAGGAGGATGGACAAGAGAAGAATCTAAGTCAATCTCTTTGTCAATGGGGAGAGGGTCTGAAGAGAGCCTCTGATAACCAATGGGACGCTGAGGTGAAGAAGCTGTAAGAATTTCCAAAATGGTGGAAGCTTTATCCATGAGTGGACAAAGGTGAAGGGGATGGTTGCATTCACATAGCCTATAGGGGAATCAAATCTTCCCTTTCTTATTACCGCTACCAGTTGATAGGGTAGCATTGTCATGAGCTTCAGAGGACGACGAGGGATGAGCCAGATCATGAGACCATACTTCTAAGATCCTAGGGATGCCAGGACAATCACGAAGAAGATGGTAACCCTTGCACAATTTACAAGGAAACTTAACCTTCTGCGAAGGAGCAACGGGTGTTTCAGACCTAAGATGCACTCAGAGCAATAGCTGTAGAGGTGGCCTCACATTGATTAGAGTTCTTCTTCTTCTTCATCTTCTTCTTCTTCTTCCTAGTCTCCTGGTTACTAGATGTGAAAATTTCGCTAGGTGAAGGAGGAGAGGAGGGTGAGGAAACGGGGGAAGAAGGCATAGGCTCAACCTTGGAATCAACATGTCATGGTTTAGACGAAGGAGACGACGAAACAAGAGTCATGACGCTTGGGACCACTGAGGTTGAAAAACAACCAAACGGGCAAACCTATGGTTAACCCAGGAAAAGACAAAGTTGCCATGTATGGAGCACCGACATTTCCAAAAGGCGGAAATGGAACAGGATTTCCATCTAGGGGAAGACCTTGGTTGGTAGACTCGGGGAATGTTGCCATCGGGAATGAGCCTGAAAAACACTTTTATCACAACCATAACCCGAACTGTTACTAAGAATATTTCATGGGTAGTAAATTTTATGACGTAGGAACAAAACTTGACCTTTTCATGTTTTAAGAGTCAAGAAAAGGACGAAAAGGTGACTCTATCTCTTTTGAGGTTTAATGAGCCTGAAAGGACAAGTGCTCAGATGGACCTTTTCTTTTAAGGTGTTTGAAAAGGAATGAAAGTGACTACTCTGGAGAACTAGGAAAAAGGTTAACTAAACAACCCGTAAAATTGCATATACACCTTGGCGATCATATGAAAACTAAGGACTTTCTGTATGACAATCAATCTTCCCGAATGCTGTGTTCGGTGCGTTACGGTTTGCAAGGCTGCAGACACGGCTTCCTTAGGATATAGGATGATAACTTAGTGGGGTCTCCCAACATATACTCGATGTTACTGGGAGTGCAAGTCTGTACTAGGCAGCTATTGAGTCACAGAAGGAGGAATCACCCAACCTTAAGTGAAAGCAATAGTGACTAGGTTTAACAACGCCGGAACACGTCTCTAGCCTAGACCTCTAAATAATGTGCATTAAGTTCCAATGCATTGTTAAGTTCATTCAGTTCATTTTAGAGTTGATCTTGAATTAAGTTTTAGATTTTAGGCCCTACCATATGTATATCAAAAATCCTAGGATGCAACTAGAATGAGTAAATCATATTTCATTTCGATGAACACCTACTTAAAGGAGGGTAGAAATTTCATTCCCAAGTAAACACAAGCAAATGCAAACACTAAGAAACACAATGCATCAATACACTAATCTCACAATGCATCGATACTACTAATGAAAGATTTAGAGTTCGCTTTTCAATCTATCAAACATGAAAATTTGAAATGCACATATACTTTCACTTTCGTATATCAAATGAATGCAATCCCTATTTTTTTTTTTGAATTTAAAGAGACAAACAAGCAAGTCTGAACTGATTGATTGAAATAATTGTAATCTATGTCTGGTAGTGAAAAAATCGAATCAATATCAAAAATTGGTTCAATAATTGACACTAAGCATCAATTGGCAAGAAACAAGCGATGAAAAAGCCTCAAGCAAATCAACAAGATGGTTGCGGATGAACCTTGGACAGACAAGCAACCAAGCTAGATAATTCAAAAACTTGAAAGCGCTAGGTCACAAGGCCAAAACACAAGATTCACTCAATGAAACCAAAGAGACAGTACCTCTAACCAAAAGCAATTAAAACAAACTAATGGGCAAGAGAAAGACAACAGGGGATAAACAAGATTGGTGGATTCAGGAGGTAGAGTTGAAAAAACAACCCTACAGGAATTGTCACGGGCGTAAAACCAACAACTAGTGACGATCAGCCAATAGTCGCAGCAACAGAGTGACGTTGTCACGAGAGTACACATGTCTTCTGTGACGAGCCGATTTCAGGAATCGTCACGACTGTACGACAAGATTCAACGACGCACAAGATTATAAAACAGAGACAGGGTGACGTCGGCATGATTGTTAAGCTTTTTCCAGCGACGAACTTAAAAATAATGGAAAATGAATAAAAACTCCCAAACAAAGACTAGATTATTCTTCTAGACAGTAAAGGGATTTCCCATATTGACCTGGGTAACCCAAAAGACTGATGGAATTCAAGAGACACTAAATTAAAACCAAAGAAGAGCAATAAAAAGAGAAACATACAAAGAACTCCTCAGCGGAATCGCCAACTTGTGAAGTAGGAAAGTGTTCCCTCTACAGACAGAGGCAACCCCTCTAGCCCTAGAGTGGGTCTAATCACATTAAAGACAAACAACAATTGATTCCCTTAAATATTCATTGTTGGAGGCCTACCTCAAACTGGTGGTTGATGAAGTTCCGTTGCGCTGCTCCAGCTTCCGTTTCTTCTCCTCAATGAGAAATCAGCCTGAAACACCATGAGAAAAAAACAGAGCATGTAACCGAGAACAACAATGATCTATTTACTCATAAAGTCAAGAAATCATGAGCTATCAAGTAAATTACATACGAGACATAGGAAATCATCATTGATTGTATTAATAATGAATCAAGAGCAAAGCTTACAACCAAGTCTTGACGTTGCAAGCCTTCTCGAAGGGTCCAGCCAATATGTTTCTTCAAGAAGTCACTTTCAAGAATGCGTCTCCGAAATAAACAATGTCTCTCTCACTCACAAGCTTTAATTCAAAGTTAAGGCACTCCACAACCTCTCACAAAACTATAGGCAGTCCCACACTTGTCACACTCACACCAAGGCTATCTACTAAACTCAAAAGCACTAGCAGCACTGTCCAACCAAAAGAACTAACAGATCATAGCAAAGGTGAGTGATTTTATAGGAGAAGGAGTCTCCATGAAATGAGGGAGAGGGAGCTTATCCTCAAGGAAGGTAGCACAAAATACGAAACAACCATCCCAGAGGAGGAAGGGCGACACAAACTGACCCAACAACCAGGTATAGAGACATCTAGAAGGCCGACTGTTGGAACAAATTCCCCCAATATGGATCGTCGCTAGCCATGAACTAAGTCTCCGCGACGACATCGCAAGGAGGCAATGCATGCAGACCAATCGTCGTGATAAATAGCTAATAGCCTCGCGGTGGGCCTTGAAATTTGACCGTCACAGGAAATAGGTGTACACCTGCGATGGGGTTGCGATGAGACTATTTATGATAGGGGACTGTTGCGTATATTAAGGGCTTACTTGTGACGAGGTAGAAACTTAGGGAATGAGGGTCAACTTGCAGCATCAAAGAGCATTTGCTTAATCTTCTTACATCAGTGGGAAGGCATGAACATGTTTATTTGATACATGACACAGTAGAGGGACTGAGATGAGGACAGTGACAAATTACTGTGTAACAAGATTAACACCTTCGATAAAAGTAGATTCCTACACGGATGAGTGGTTGTTCTTAGAAGATCTCTCTTTTGATTTGTCATTTGACCTTTCTCTATTTAGAACCAAATCTGAAAGTGCACTTGATGATATAGTTCTAGACCCACAATTTATTGCAGATCTCGAAATTCAAAAGGCAAACCAGTCAATTGATGAGTATATCCTAAATTCTCCTTAATCATCTCTTACTACTGCTAAGATCCCTGAGTTTTCTGAAACAATGTCCACTACCCTCAGTTCATCATTATTCCCATCAGCCTCTGAAGTTCATTTCCAACCTCAGTTTATACCTACCCTTCCCCTTCAACCTATCATATCAAATTAAACACCTATTACCCCTACTTCTCCATCAACCACTCCATTAAACCCTAGTAGTCCAACCGTTGTTTCAAATCCACCTCGAGTCATGGCTGCCCGGTATGCACCCCTTGTTTTACCTCAGAATCTTGGTGATATGCCCGCTAATTACCAAAGTAAAATACCTCTTTTTGATGCCACTCAAAACATTATAGCTCAACATCATGTTGACAGAATGAATGAATTTTTTTACCTTCATGAGGTTGAGATAGAAGATGTGACTATGAGATTGTTTGTACAAAGATTTGGAGGTGAAGTTCCAAAAATGGTTTAGAGCTTTACCCACAACCTCTATCACCACTTTGCCGGTCCTCCATAGGCAATTCCTGGATTGGTAGGAGATAAAGAAAAATCCACTCCAAATTTTGTTTGAGTACGAGAACATCAAAAGGAATGTCAGTGAAAGTGTGCAAGATTATTTTGTGAGGTTTAATATAGTCTATAACGCTATTTCGGCCAACATTAAACCACCAAAGGGGTTAGCCTTGCTCAAGTTTCCAGATGGTTTCGATGCTGATCTCACCACTCTAGAAGACATGCAGAAGAACGTTGTAAGCGTAGAAGCCAATCTGCTGGCCAAAAGAGCAAGAATGAGATCAGAGAAAAGAGTGACCATGAAAGAAGAAGCATCTCCTTCAAATGCTAAGATGGATACTTTGATCCAAACAGTGGAGAAGATGGTTGACCAGCTGACCATTACAGATAGACCTGAACCACCAATCAAGAATCGAGGACAACAACAACCCCAATTCTGGATCAAGCAGAGGGAACAAAAGGCACCGGACCAACCAGCACAACAACAATAGATTAGAACTCCTTTGCAACATAATTATGTTCAGGGAATGGAAGAAGAAGATGAAGATGATCCGGTAATTGAAGCAAACCATTTTTTCACTACTGATGGTATGCCCATTTTTCCGACGGAAGATGAAGAATATGCAAAGGTTCCAGACATTCAAAGGGATGAAGATTACATATTAGCAAACGATATAGTTCTGGAGGTTGAGTTTGATGATTATCAGTGCGGTTATATGAATGCTTTGTATTCACAGCAGAGGTAGTACTCTTTAAGGAGCAGAGATGTACCGGTCAATCCATTCAGAAAAGAAAGGATCTTCAATCAAAGAATGACTCCTCAAACATTCAAAAGAAAGGGAAAGAGCCTGTTGATCCGAGTTCTAACAAAGTACCATCAACGAATATCATTGCAAATGAGAAGAACAATAAAAAAAATGCAGCGAAAGAGCAAGTAGAGAAGAAGGACATTACCGTCAAAGAGGTAGAAAAAGTTTCATCCTTTAATTTAGAAAGTGAAGTTGCTAAATTGAAGGTGTCCATTCCTTTGACTGAACTGGTAAAGAATAGCAATTATAAACACCATGTGTCTAGAATATTGCAAATTGATCCTTTGTCAGACATGGTGAATGTCGAGGATGATCATCCTGAACTCAGTTTCGGTCCCGCTATAGAAGGTCAGCTCGAAGATAGTGAAGTCCCTCCCTTCTATTTGAGTCTTAGACTACATGAGTACATTCTCCATAATGCCATGTTAGATTCCGTATCTTCTCATAATTTGATGCCTAAAGCCACATGGAAAAGTTGGGCCTGGGTACTACCCGGAAATATCATGATTTGTACTCCTTTGACTTTGGTAGAGTTCGTTGCATCAGTCTCATTAAAGATTTGGTGGTTTCTTTAGATCAAATCCTAGCCAAAAATGTTTTGATGGATGTGGTTGTTGTTGATATTCCACCTCGATTCGGTATGCTCTTGTCTAGATCATGGGGTGCTAAACTCAAGGGCACTTTACAAATTGACTTCTCTTATGCTACCATTCCCGTTTTCGGTCAATTGAGGAAATTATACCGAGAGAAGAAAATGAAGCACATGATCACTAGTAAAGAGAAGCCTGTGAATCATCCAATAAATGATGTACATACCAATTTAGAATCATTTGTTTTGTACTCTGATAGTGGATTAAATGATGTAGATATTCAGATTATAGAAGTAGATGATGTGCCAGAAATTTATGAAAATTTTAGGACAGTCCTTAATCAGGAAAAAGAAAAAATAGCAAGTTCTTCTAAGCAGCCTACACAACAGCACAAGGTCAGTGAAGAGCAGAAAAATGAAGTGATTAGTCCCGATAACGTAGAGAAGGAAAAAAAAATTTCAGCATGTAGAAGATGAAGCTGGCCTTTGGAGCATGGAATTTGATGGCACTGTGGGTAAGGATGGTGCTGGTATTGGTATTTGGATTTGCAGCCTTGCTTTCCAACCTACCAAAGTCCCAAGTAATGTTAGAGTATGTTCTTACAAGTTGGCTTTTGATTTCTCTAACAATGAAGCAGAGTATGAGGCTTTAAGTATGGGGGTTTACGCAGTGCATTATATTAGATATCATTTTTGGGATTCAACTGCGTTAAGTAAGTCATTCACGTATGACCATTTCCATGAGAGGTAGTCGTAACTGACTAATTTCTCATGATTTTTGAATAGTTCACTTAGCACTCATTGCATCGGGTGTTGCTCACAGGGGTGAAGAAGTGGGATTGAAACTAGTGAAATGTGGAGAACGAATCACATAGCATCAATCATCACTTCCGGGGCTTGCACCCGGTAACAAGGACTTCCCAGGAGGTCACCCATCCCAGAACTCCTCTGGCTCAAGCGCGCTTAA
>APFE031277303.1:57530-82220 GCA_000404065.3 Pinus taeda | reverse complement strand
AGTTGAATCCCAAAATGATATCTAATATAATGCACTGCGTAAACCCCCATACTTAAATTCAAAAAGAGTCAAGGGATCTCTACTTGAATGGTTCATGAGGCACAATACTTGCTAATGTTTTGCAAATGGGGTAGCAAGCTAAGTGGGCTTGATTGTTGGAAAAAAACTCCACAGTTAAGCGCACTTGAGCCAGAGCAGATCTGGGATGGGTGACCTCCTGGGAAGTTCTGGTTACTGGGTGCAAGCCCCGGAAGTGATGATTGATGTTATGTGATTCGTTCTCCACATTTCACTAGTTTCAATCCCACTTCTTCACCACTGTGAGCATCACCCGATGCAATGAGTGCTAAGTGAACTATTCAAAAATCATGAGAAATTAGTCAGTTACGACTACCTCTCATGGAAATGGTCATACGTGAATGACTTACCTAACGCAGTTGAATCCCAAAATGATATCTAATATAATGCACTGTGTAAACCCCCATACTTAAATTAAAAAAGAGTCAAGGGACCTCTATTTGAATGGTTCATGAGGCACAATACTTGCTAAGGTTTTGCAAATGGGGTAGCAAGCTAAGTGGGTTTGATTGTGGGAAAAAACTCCACAGTTAAGCGTGCTTGAGCCACAGGAGATCTGGGATGGGTGACCTCCTGGGAAGTCCTGCTTACCGGGTGCAAGCCCCGGAAGTGATGATTTATGCTATGTGATTCGTTCTCTGCATTTCACTAGTTTCAATCCCACTTCTTCACCCCTGTGAGCATCACCCGATGCAATGAGTGCTAAGTGAACTATTCAAAAATCATGAGAAATTAGTTAGTTACGACTACCTCTCATGGAAATGGTCTTACGTGAATGACTTACCTAACGCAGTTGAATCCCAAAATGATATCTAATATAATGCACTGCGTAAACCCCATACTTAAATTGAAAAAGAGTCAAGGGATCTCTACTTGAGTGGTTCATGAGGCACAATACTTGCTAAGGTTTTGCAAATGGGGTAGCAAGCTAAGTGGGCTTGATTGTGGGAAAAACTCCACAGTTAAGCGCGCTTGAGCCAGAGGAGTTCTGGGATGGGTGACCTCCTGGGAAGTCCTGGTTACCGGGTGCAAGCCCCGGAAGTGATGATTGATGCTATGTGATTCGTTCTCCACATTTCACTAGTTTCAATCCCACTTCTTCACCCCTGTGAGCATCACCCGATGCAATGAGTGCTAAGTGAACTATTCAAAAATCATGAGAAATTAGTCAGTTACGACTACCTCTCATGGAAATGGTCATACGTGAATGACTTACCTAACGCAGTTGAATCCCAAAAATGATATCTAATATAATTCACTGCGTAAACCCCCATACTTAAATTCAAAAAAGAGTCAAGGGATCTCTACTTGAATGGTTCATGAGGCACAATACTTGCTAAGGTTTTGCAAATGGGGTAGCAAGCTAAGTGGGCTTGATTGTGGAAAAACTCCACAGTTAAGCCCGCTTGAGCCAGAGGACTTCTGGGATGGGTGACCTCCTGGGAAGTCCTGGTTACCGGGTGCAAGCCCCGGAAGTGATGATTGATGCTATGTGATTCGTTCTCCACACTTCACTAGTTTCAATCCCACTTCTTCACCCCTGTGAGCATCACCCGATGCAATGAGTGCTAAGTGAACTATTCAAAAATCATGAGAAATTAGTCAGTTACGACTACCTCTCATGGAAATGGTCATACGTGAATGACTTACTTAACGCAGTTGAATCCCAAAATGATATCTAATATAATGCACTGCGTAAACCCCCATACTTAAATTCAAAAAGAGTCAAGGGATCTCTACTTGAATGGTTCATGAGGCACAATACTTGCTAAGGTTTTGCAAATGGGGTAGCAAGCTAAGTGGGCTTGATTGTGGGAAAAACTCCACAGTTAAGCGCGCTTGAGCCAGAGGAGTTCTGGGATGGGTGACCTCCTGGGAAGTCCTGGTTACCGGGTGCAAGCCCCGGAAGTGATGATTGATGCTATGTGATTCGTTCTCCATATTTCACTAGTTTCAATCCCACTTCTTCACCCCTGTGAGCATCACCCGATGCAATGAGTGCTAAGTGAACTATTCAAAAATCATGAGAAATTAGTCAGTTACGACTACCTCTCATGGAAATGGTCATACGTGAATGACTTACTTAACGCAGTTGAATCCCAAAAATGATATCTAATATGAGGCTTTGATTACAGGTCTTAAAATTTTGAAGAAACTGAATGCAAAAAGGATTTCTATCTATGGTGATTCAGAGCTAGTGATCAAACATGTAAAGGGAGAGTATCAAGCAAAGCATCCGCAGGTAAGAGACTACAGAAATGTTGTTCTAGATATTTTGAGAATGTTTCCTGAATATACCTTGACAATAGTACCTCAGACTCAAAACATTATTGCAGATTCACTCGCCATTGCGGCAAGCAATTTGAAGATCCCAATGAACTCGAGCAACAAGTTTGAAATTCATGTCAAACACCATCCTGCTATTTTGGACAATCTAAGGCATTGGCAAGTGTTTTTGGGATGATAATGAAATCAATGCCTTTTTGTAGAATGAAGGAAAATTCAAGAATGCTTCCATTGATGATGATTGTGATACCGATGAACAAGAGATTGAGGTGAATCAAATGGAGGTATTACAGCTGAAGGATAACATTATTCCTAAAGGTCTCATACCTTTAGAGGAGCTTTTTGATCAAGATGATGTTGCAAGAAAGTCAGGCTTGGTCCCTATCGGCAAAGGAGTTGAAGATGTCAATCTCGGAACAGCTGACAAGCCCAAGCTTGTAAAGCTATCAAAAGCATTGTCTCCCGAGGTAAAGGCCCAATATGTTAGATTACTTTCTGAATTTTCTGATGTGTTTGTGTGGGATTATTCAGATTTGAAGGTGTATGACAAGGATATAATTCAACATACTATTCCTATCAAGCCAAATCAAAAGCCTTTCAGACAGAAGTTGAGAAGGATCAATCCAAAGCTGCAACCATCCATCGAGAAAGAGGTGAACAGATTGTTCAAATTTGGCATCATTTTTCTAATCCGATTTTCTGATTGGATTTCGAATTTGATCCCGATACGAAAGAAGACTGGAGAAATAAGGTTGTCCATAGATTTCAGGAACCTCAACAAAGTATCCTTAAAGGATAACTATCCACTTCCAAAGATGGACCATATTCTGCAAAGAGTAGTTGGAGCATCACGGATGTCACTACTCAATGGTTACTGAGGCTATAATCAGATATTGGTGCATGAAAAATACCAAGACAAAACTGCCTTCACAACACCTTGGGAAACTTTTCAGTATGCCAAAATGCCATTCGGATTGAAGAATGTTGGAGCCACTTTTCAGCGAGCGATGGACATTGCTTTCGCTAGTGAGAAGGATGTTTTCTTGGTTGTTTATTTAGATGTTTTGACAATATTTTCTGGTTCTAATGATGAACACTTGCACCACTTAAGGATTGCCTTTTAGAGATGTAGAAAGTTCGAGATTTCTCTCAACCTCAAGAAGAGTCTTTTTTCCATGGATGAGGGTAAGCTCCTTGGTCATATCATTTCTAAAGATGGTATCCGAATTGATCCTTCAAGGGTGGAGGAAATTTGGCATATAGACTTTCCACACAACAAAAAGGAGATTCAGGCTTTCAATGGTAAGATGAATTTCTTACGCAGATTTATACCCAATTTGGTGGAACATTTATGTGAAATGACTAATATGTTGAAAAAGGAAAGCACAGTAAAATGGACCGAAGATGCCATGAAGTCATTCAATTTGGTAAAGTTTTCTTTGACCACAACCCCAATCTTGATTAGTCCTGATTACACTCAAGATTTCATTATATTTTCATTTGCATCCGAGCATACCATGGTTGTGGTATTGAGGCAAAAAAGAGATCAGATTGAGAAACCCATTGATTTTTTTAGTAGGACTATTCGAGATGCTGCCTTGCGGTATAATACCATCAAAAAACAAGCACTGGCTCTCATAAAAACATTGAATGATTTCAGAGTGTACATTCTGCATTCACATACCATAGCATATGTTCCTAATGCAACGATAAAAGATGTTCTGATGCAAACTGATCCGGAGGGAAGAATAGGTAAGTGGATAGCAGCAATGTTGGAATATGATCTAGAGATTAAACCCACTAAGCTAATCAAGGGACAAGGCTTAGCAAAACTGATGGCAGAATCAAATCTGCATGCTCTAGACATAAATCTCATAACAACAATGTCGGAGAATGAAGATGGTGGCTCGCTCATTCAAGTCTCAGAAATGTTTCTACAAACACCGTGGTATTCTGATATAGTTTAAGTTCCTCAGCATCTTTCGCCACCTCCTGGAATGTCAATAAGCAAAGGTAGATCACTAAAAACCAAATCAGCAAAATTCTACAATTTAAACAGTGCTCATTTTAAATAGATTCATATATGCTATTTCAGTTAAGGGAACATGCGTGTAACACACAACTGTGTTTAATGCAACTAGCGTATATCCAACAAACTTATGATTCAGTTAATTCATCATATGTTGATCTTTAATTAGTGCATAAGAACTTCATTAACCATATAAACAGTAACCAGGTGTACTAAAAATAGAACAAATCATCACACACATGAAGACCAAGATATAAGGTGGAAACCCAATGCTGGGACAAAAACCACCTGCTGCTATATTCCTTTAATATAAGAAAAACCTGTTTAAAATCTTGTACTGGTGCAGACTCATACCAGTACGCAAGCACCCACCTACAGAAGGCTACAACCTTCTCTCATTCTCTAGCTTCTACTAGAAGGGAGGTATAACCCCCTAGCTCTTGTACTAGCCGATATGTTTACTAGTACGTAGCCGTCGACCTACTGAGGGCTCCAACCTTCACTCATTTTCCAGCTACTACTGGAAGGGAGCTCCAACCCCCTTGCTCTTGTACTGGCCGATATGTTTACCAGTATGTAGGCATTGGCCTACAGAAGGCTACGACCTTCTCTCTTCCTCCAAGGACCACGTTTCATAAATTTTCAGACTGGATAATCCTAGATCACAACACCATAAATTGAAGGCCACGTTTCGTCCAATTTTCATATTGGACCCATAAAAAAAATTGAAGCTCACAAATCATAACTGCAATACAATCACCAAATACATCTGCATCTACCAATCACTGAGATTCTGAGTCACCCACAACTGAATCAATCAATCTATCTGAACTTACAAAATACATTAAACAAAACACAGTCACTAGAACACAGAGAAAAACCCAGATCTCTGTAACAAAAATAAGAAGCAACTGATACTTCAACCATCAATTTCATAAGGTACACGCTACTTGGCTATGTCAAATTAGCGTGTATACGCCCTTTTACGAAAGGAAACCAACGTACAGATCTGAAAATAATTACTTATACCTTCGCTGCAATTTTCTACTTTAGACATACCCAGACCATCATTGTTGGCATTATGATGCATTTGTTGTACTTGATGGCAACCCACTCATAGAAGATCATATCACTTAGTTATAACTAGATGAATCTTCAAGAAGAGATATCAGATATGACTGAATGCCTGGGGTGCAGGACAGCTCAAAGGAATCAGATGATAGTTCTACGTGTGACAAGTTAGCTTTTCCAAAGGGGGAGATTGTTGTCATTATGAGACAAGTGTTGTCCTTGATGGAAAATCATCTCAGATGATAAATTATCGTGCAACAAAGTTCACACACTTTCATGAAGATAAAAGTTTGTTTCATGTGGAGAAAAGTTCACGCACTTTTATGCGGAGAAAAGTTTATTTCAAGTAGAAAAAGTTCACGCACTTTTATGTGGAGAAAAAGTTTATTTCATGTAGAAAAAGTTCACACACTTTTATGTGAAGATAAAAGTTTATTTCATGTGGAGAAAATTTCATGCACTTTTATGCGGAGAAAAGTTTATTTCATGTAGAAAAAGTTCACGCACTTTTATGCGGAGAAAAGTTTATTTCATGTGGAAAAAAGTTCACGCACTTTTTGCGAAGAAAAGTTTATTTCATGTGGGGAAAAAGTTCATGCACTTTTATGCGAAGAAAAGTTTATTTCATGTAGAAAAAAAAAGTTCACGCACTTTTATGTCGAGAAAAAGTTTATTTCATGTGGAGAAAATTTCATGCACTTTTATGTGGAGAAAAAGTTTATTTCATGTCGAGAAAAAAGTTTATTTCATGTGGAGAAAATGTCACGCACTTTTATGTGGAGAAAAAAGTTTATTTCATGTGGAGAAAAAGTTTATTTCATGTGGAGAAAATTTCACGCACTTTTATGTGGAGAAAAAGTTTATTTCATGTGGAGAAAAGTTCACGCACTTTCATGGTTGGTTCATGGTATTGGTCCGACAGTTTTTTTGATCCTATGGTTTTGGTCCATGGTATTGCATCCAAAAGTGTTGATCCCAAGTATTGGGTTCATGGTATTGTGTTATTATGGTTTTGGACCGTGGTATTGTGAAAGGCCTATGACTATAAAAGAGGAAGGAGATCATTTGGCAAAGCATTATCTGAATTGTTATTGAATATCTGATAAAGTTCTAGATCTGGAATATTGTGATTGGGTTATGGTGCAGATCTGGATCTGAATAAAGAAGGAACCTGAGCGCAAGGAGAAGGATAAGTTCTATTGATGGGTCTTAATCTTTAAGCTTGAATGATAGTAATTTTTGTTCTGGGTTTAGATTTGGTGTGTGGTTACAGTTACTGTGATTTGGATACAGCTGTCAAAGAAGTGTCTACTTGATTCAGTGCTAATTGGTGAAAAGGAGATTGTTTGATGCAGAAATTCTTGATGATTGATTGATGTTCATGGATCCAATCTGAAAATTTTATGAAACGTGGTCCCTGGAAGAAAGAGAAGGTTGTAGCCTTCTGTAGGCCATCACCTACGTACTAGTATCTTGGCTAGTGCAAGAGCTAAGGGGGTTGTAGCTCCCTTCCAGGAGAGTCTGGAAAACGAGAGAGGGTTGTAGCTCTCTGCACGTTGCAGCCTACGTACTTGTAAAGGACTGCACCAGTACAATTGTAAAAAGAAGTTTCTAATTGAAAGGAGATAGAGACATATTGCAGCAGGTGGTTTTCACCCACATTGGGTTTCCACCTTATATCATGGTGTTCATGTGTGTGGCTTATGTGTGATGATATTTTCTATTTTACTACACCTGTTTACTGTTAATATGGTTGATAATGTTCTAATTCACTCATTAAGGATCAACTAACTGAATCATAAGAAGTTGTGGAAGTAGCATATATGAATCTGAATATGGAAATGAAAAAGTTTTATTGATGTGATAATACTAATTCACCCCCCTCTCAGTATTATTTCCAACAGTTTAAACCAATTCAATTGGGATGGAATCATTCAAATTTTAAACAAGTTATCAAATAATTATTATGTAAATTGTGTGCTGACTATTCTCAAATATGAGATGAATGGTGAATTTTTTTCAAAACATGCTTTAGGGTATAAAATAGATTCTTTTCACTTAGGTGTTAAGTCTGAGGAAAACTATTCTACCAAAGTCACCATGGATATACGCTCAACATCGTCCTTTTTTTGAAACATGAAATGCATAAATTATTCACCACCCTCATGGGAGCATTGACAACCGCACCCTCATGGAAAAGGAGAAGCTCATGAAAAAGGAGAAGCTCGTTTGAAAAGGAAAAAAAAACCTGAAGATCCATAAGCTTCAATAGAATACCTTATTGTTTAATATCAAGAATTGCCTTGGCCTGGAACTGCTCCTCCAGAAGATCCTCACTCGTTTATTTACTAAGAAGCTATTGTTTCTTCTTCTCCATAACCATGTGTTCAATCTCTTCTTCATCCGATAGGGGCACATGGGAAACAAACTCTCGCTCTAACTGTTGTTGGTTTCCCTTCTCCTGCTCTCTTATTTATTTCACCACATACTCCTCTTCCTTGAACATAACTGACTTAACGGCAGCGACCTCCCCAATCTTCACTGTTAACCTGGCCTCCCTCTTGACGGACTCAATTCTCTGCCACTCTCTCATCGCCCTGACTTCCATCTCCTCCTCTTTGAGTTGCTCGACTTTCTCTAAGATCCCATCCTTGTCATCCTTGTAGCCATAATAACTTGCATCGTTTCACTTGTAAATCTCATACATATACCTCCTCTTCTTTTCCTTGGGGGTTTTATCGAATAGCTCTTTGAGGAGGGCTAGGAATTTCACAACCTCGAAGTATCTCTAACCGAGGCTATCCTTATTCGCATTCAACTACACGACAAGGGATCCCCTAATTCGTATCTAAATACACGATAAGAGATCCATCACATTCCCGTCCCTCAGATGGCAGAAATAAATAGCGATGACCAGAAATTACATAAAGGAGAGGTATCGTTCGGCCTAGATAGTAGTAATACCCAGTGCCCACCATAGATTCAATTTTAACTTTCGGTCTTACGATGAGTCATAGGCTTTTATCGTACTATTGAACGCGCATTTAATATGTTGTATATTTCCTTGGCTCTTTTTTCCATAAATTATAGAGAAAGCAGCAGCAAATAGTGGACAAAACGAGATTCACAGGGATATAGTGAAGCCTGAGTTAAACCCATCTTGAGGCTAGTGCAAAATGGTAGCACCAACAACACTGTGCACATCCACCTAGTTTCCTTCCAAGTTTGTCATCTTGGCCCCTACTTTGGCATAATTAGGATCACCAAGTTCTACGATCTGATCTTCCCAGTGCTCCTTTTCCCTAATCATCTTGTTGATCTCATCGTTGAGGTCTAGGAGGCAATGTTGGCTGAGGTCTGAGTTTTGAATCTCCATGACCTTCCATCCAATATCTTGTATTATCTGTTGCCTCCATTTGTGTGCCTCTGCAAGATCGCAGCATTCTGAGGCCAAGAACGAGCGCCTCTCCTTGGGTTTATTCTTCTCTTATTTCTTGAATGTCAAGAACCTGTTCAACATAATGTGTGCCTTCTCTTCGTTACGGGCCATTCTTCCCCAAAATCCGAGGGCCTACAGTCTAATCTACTATGTTTAAAGCCCTAAGCCCTCCTTGCCCAGAAATTCACAAAATAACTCGAAGGTATGAGCAGATTTCATCGAATAGGTCAATGGTATGCTTAGAAAGGCAGGAGTAGGGGTTGGAATTTAGAATTTTGATCTATATGTTTCCCTTAAAGAACCTTTTCTCTTGAAGAAATTAAAAATTTACATTTCAATTACATTAAAATTCCATTTTAAATAAAAGCAATAAAAAAAAAAATTAACGCATAATATTCTATATATATTAATTCATAATTTTGACCATCACTAATGGAATGATTTCATTCAAGTTAATTTTATTGATGTAGAGAATAATTGGTTTTTTGAGAAAAAATATAATCTTAGATTGGAGACAATTGCCTATAAATAGAATAAATAAAACAATAAAACACGTTAAATACGTTTCTTTTTAAATTTAATTCTGCATTTTTTACCATATCAAAATTCTAATTTGAATAAACAACCACTTAAAGAGATAAAAACCTGGAGTTTTTGGGGAAACCGTGAGTCTGTCCTGCGAACCTCCACCACTTGCAATATTTGACACTATTCAAGAAACAACCAACTTGATAGACAGAGGATGAAAACACTGCTACAACCACTTCCTTGAGAATAAAAGAATAAATATATACAAAATCAAAGATCTTTAATATATTAATAATTATCCCACTAATTTTTACATTTTAATCTTTTAGGTAAATCTTACATGCAAACTATACAATTAATACACTATATACAAACTAAATTAAAAATCAAAGTAATTAACACATTCTTCATTAATCATCTCATTCCATCTTAGTTATTTTTTAGAGTATAAATCAAATTTCTTCTATAATTATGTTGAATCGAAATAAGATAAATGTGCCTTATGCCACTCCCTCAGTTAAAACCCAAAATTATGATTGAATTAATTGTATCGTTTGTTGTGCATATGCTATTAGTAAATGATACGTAAATTTATTATTTTCACTGGGATATCAAGATTCATTAGAATGCATCTCCAAACTTTGTTAGAAAGATACAATTTGCACTAAAATTTGAAATTTTTGGAAAGTGCAATAACATATTTCCAATTAAACTCACAAGACTAAACAATTAAATGGACCATGGCCAATCCATTGAAGCAAGAGTTGAGGATTTTCTTTCTCAGATGACTATGGCTATGAAAATTGGGCAAATTACTTAGACTAAGTGTGGGGTAGCCAGCGCTGATGATGTAATTGAGAAGTTTGGAAATGGCACATCCATGGGTCCCTATTCGCTCTTTGTTTGAATTTTCTTTACATTTTACAAGAATATTTGGGTCATTTCTTTCATATTGTCTTTTAAAGAAGCTTCATACCTATGTCCATGTTTTGAAATGTCTTCAACACCCAAAAATAAAAGTGCTTCCTTTCGGGGAGCACTTTCTATCATTAGAACTCCAAACTATAGAGCCAAGTTATCTAGAAAAGAGGAAATTAAAGGACGCATATAATTTAGAATGTGCATTTCTGAGGATCCAAAATTGTTTGGGCAGAAGCACACTCCACATTTGGTAGATATGGCCTGAGTGGAATTTCACCTTAGACGAAAGCTAGATAGAAGTCGTGAAGTAGGGCCTAACAAAGAGGCTGACCATTATAACACCCTCCCAGAACTGCGAAAACCTATGTTGGTTTGACCATTTCCAGAATCCTCCTATCTAACATACAATGTCATCCTATTATGGTCATTTTATATACGACCATGCACTAAATCAGTTCCTGGAATCCATTTATTATGTAGATAAAAATATTGTTCAAATCAGTGGCAATTCAAAAATTCAATGTTGAAGCCAAGGTTGAATGTTCTTTCTGGAAGACTTCGTGATAGCGACAATGAATTAATGTGTACCAATGTGTAAGAGAAAATCAACAGGTGTTCAACTTGTCTGAGTGGTATGGTAGAAAGGGACGAGAGATGAATTAGTGGTCGATAAAGGTGACGAGAAATTTAAAGGGAAGCAGAAAGTGTTGAATAAATATTTTTCAACAGAGATATCTCTAGACAACATACTTAGTTCCTAGTATTTATGGTTGTTTCCCCAAAAATCAAGGATCAAGCTGCATAATCATTAGTTGCAGAAAGCCAACGAAAAGGCTGAGGAGGAACTGAACAATATATCTAAGAGATACAAAGAAATATGTGATGGGCTACTTCAATATGATCATAAGCCCAACCTCAAATATTTAAGAAAAGCAAAAGTTGTGGGAATGACGACCACTAGGGTTGCTCAAAATTATGTCCTCCTCTAGGCATTGCAAGCTGAAATAGTGGTGAAAAAAGGGGTCATCAAGGTTTTGGCGGCACATGTTCTTCCCTGTATCAACTCCTTCACTCAACATCTCATTCTCCTTGGCGATCACTTACAGTTGCGTCCTTTTGTTGCGGAATATGAATTACGCACGAAATACAAATTGGACATCTCTCTCTTTGAGAAATTGATAAGCAGAGGGATCGAGCATGTGACCCTAAGATGCCAAAGAAGAATGAGACCTGAAATTTCAAGATTAATATATAATCTCTATCCTTCATTGTAGGGAGTTATAAGAAGAGAGATTGAGCATGAAACCCTAATATGCCAAAGAAGAATGAGGCCTTCAATTTCAAGATTAATATATGATCTCTATCCTTCATTGTAGGACCACAACAACATGAGAACTATGAAAACATCAAAGGAATTAGAAGTGATGTGTTTTTCTTAAATCATAAATCCATGGAATCCTATGTATCGGACAAAAACAAAAAGATTAAAATAAACGAAGCGTGACTTGCAGTAACATGGACATAGAATTTCATTTAATGTTTAATGGGCTATACAGAAACTGCAGACAAAGATATGCGACTGTAGGCTTTCATATGGGATTGAATTAGTAGATGGAAAATAAATTGAAAATAAATGGGCATAATGACGTTTTGGAAAAAAATTGAAATGTCAAAAATATGGGTTACACCATTTCAAGCATGTCATGAAAAACATACATCCACAAATTCTAAACGTCAAATATGGGAAAAATGCCCTATGACGGGAAAAATGTACATCAAATTGCATCCTTGGGTGGGAGTGGTTCTCAACGAGCATCATTAATTAATGGTTTCTTTTCTCATTACAAATTTGATGTGTTTGGCACAAACAAAGATGATGTATTGTTGTGTAATCGATTTGTGGGTGGTGCAACATTGTTTTTGGCTTTTGTTGAATTTCGAAATAATTCAATTTTACTTAAATTTTTATATTTGATTTTTTTAATGAGAAGAAATTTTTCTGAATTTGGTCTTCTATTATTCATAATGATGAATGATAATTTTTCTGGATTAATCACAACAATGTTTTAAGAGACTGAGGTCAACGTTTTGAACCCTCAATTATGGTTCATCGCGAGGAAAAGGAATTTTGTTATAAGATTATATGGTTTTAAAGTAATATTAGTGGGCAATTCACAATTTTAAAGCGTGAGTTGATTAACATATATATCTCATGGATGAGATTATGTCATTGAAAGAGCTTAGTGATGTTTATCTTTTTTCGACATAATAGATACCTAGCCTTCTCGAAAAATCTTAGTTGATTTTTCATTTTGAGAATCAATAATCATGTATAGGAGTTTTAAAGTTTGAATAATATTAAATGGGATTTAAAAATTTAAGTAATTTTGGAGTTATTGGATGTTTAATTGAGTTAATGAAAGAAAAGTGGTGTTATTATGGTTTAAGTCTTTAAGTGATATATTTATTCTTTTGTTTCTGCCTATATGTATAGGTGTGTGGAAAAATAGTATATAAGGCATAGGTAACTTTGGTAGAATAGATGCTCTCAATAGGATTCAAAACAATTTCATAAAAATCTAGTATTGTTATATTCATAATATACATTCAAACTACATAAATAACTTGATATCCAAGTTAAAAACTAGTATCTTAAGTTCAATGGATATAACCTTGATAATAAAAAATGTAAATATGCATGAAAAGTTA
This sequence comes from Pinus taeda, assembly GCA_000404065.3. Lineage (NCBI taxonomy): Eukaryota > Viridiplantae > Streptophyta > Pinopsida > Pinales > Pinaceae > Pinus > Pinus taeda. The sequence continues at coordinate 69,159 of APFE031277303.1, read as the reverse complement.
AGTCTTCAACTAAAGGAAATGTGTCATCTACTAATTAACCAACATTTCTCCTTGTAGGTATTCTTCATAATATGTGACCCGACTATAAGCCCACTCCCATTTTGGATAATTTATCAACCTTTAAGTTGAATTCCTATCAATGTGATCAAAAGATATAACCTTGAAGATTCTAATAATCTTCATAACTCCAATCATCTATTGATATAATAAACAAGTTTTTAAGGAAGTATAACCTTTCAGCCAATCTATAACAACTTCTAAATCCCCTATCACTTCTATGTTTAGATTGTTGAAAAAATTAAAGTGATTAAAATAAACCACTAATTCATAATTATTGTAGTACTTGTTAGGTAGTCATATTTTCGTTCCTAGACTAAATTAGTCATTTGCGTTAGTCATTTTTAGTTGTATTATTTATTAGCTAGTCATATATTTTAACCCAAACCTAAATTAGTCATTTTTAGTTGGGTCACCTCATATTGTTCATTTTTTGTAGTATTTCACTTAGAAAAGTTGTGGTAACTAACTTTTTTAGTCGCTTAGTCACTAATTTCTTATTTTCTACTAGTGCATGGATCCATATTTTGTCAGAAGATGTTATTTGAATTAAAAATTGTTGTCAAATAATAAAATAAATTAAAATAAAAAATGAGGCAAAAGTCAACATCGAGGCAAAAGGTCGTTTGCACCAGGGGCCATTTACGCAGAAGTTGTTCTTGATGGCTCATGAGGGGCTAACATGTATATGAGGGAATGAACCCTGGTGGGAGAATATCACCTCCACTTCTTTACTGATGCTCCCATCAAGAGTCTTAAAAAAAAATTATTGAAGGAAGTCGTCGGCAACAATTTTATAAAAAAAAAAAAAAAGCAGATATAAATTTTTCCTCAGAAGTGTCATAACCAATGGAAATGTCCTCTGATATAGACTGTATCCATTGATTCCACCAATCATAGCTGAATCCCTCCAATTTAAGTACTAGAAAATTGGTCATGTCTTCTTAATTCATTGGTTTCATTGAAAATATGTCTTTAACTTGTGAATCTAGGTCATTGCATGGATTTTTATTTTTCCATCAAAATCTAGAATTCCTAATTTGTTGAGGCAAGGATTTTTGAAGATCTTCTGCTATAGATCACTCCATTGTCTTTAAACTTCCTCAGAGATCATATAACTCATTCAAGGAGACCTCCCCTTGAAACTCTAATGGGTTAAGCTTGTGGGCTTTCTGAGAATCTATCGTTCAAATCTTTAGCACTTCAAATTCTAGATGAGGTTTGGCATATTCATTGAGAATATGAGGTCACAAGAAATCACCTATATATGCACCTATTATTGACACATTAACATCAAAATTATTGCTCAACAAACAAGCCAATAAAACAACTACTCATGGATCCTTGTCCATTGCATAAGTAGAGAATACCTTGATAGATCAAATGCCGAGAGCATATTTTGACATGAGGATACATCAGAGCTTGACAAGAAATGGGGTCTAGGGTCTTACTATTAAGATATTTTCATTAAAAAAAAATTAGGAGATCAATGGTAAAAAAAGCACTGGAAGTTTCAGGATCCATTTCATAGGCTTAGGATCTGTTTCCTTCACTCGCAGATCTGCTTCCATGTCAGATCCTTCCACTAGTGATAAGGGATCCAAAGCTTATCATTCCAGTGACCCTAAATTTCCATTTAGCAATAATTTTCTGAGCCTGGTTTTTCGCCTTCGAGGAGACCCCTTCTGGCGACAAAACAAAAGGAAGGGAATCCAAGAGAAAAACACAAGCATGTCTCTGTGTGTCAATTTTCGTAGTCTATTTATCATCTGGATAAAATCCCTTCAGGGTTTGTAGAACCAGCTTGGTCGGGTCTGCGGCACATCTCATCTCTTCGAAGCACTTCTACATGCACTTCTCCAAGTTGTTGAAGTGGTCTTCAAGCTCCTTTCACTGGACACTGAAGTTTACCAGGGTCGAAGAATGGGAATGAAACTCCAGAATGCCTTGTGGAGATGCTCCTTCTTGGATGGCACCTCATCCATGGCTGCCAAGATCGAACTCGCTAGCGGCCAATAAAATTACAATCTGGAGCTCGGCACATGAAACCCTAAAGCATCTCAGCAAATGAAATCCTCATGCAAACTAAATTCATGATGCAACTCGACATATGAAACTATGGATGTGAAGCTCCATGGACCAAATGAAGGGTGCAAACAAAAATAGCGAGCCAAAACCCTTGCTGGCTCGTGGAAACTGGAAATGAGGGCTTTGGGAGGAAACCAAAAAAATTGTTGATGCCTAAGTGGATATTTTGCATGTGGCCTAGTCAACACTTGTGCCTGTTGGTATTCCTGTCCAATGTTGGATGGAACAGTGTACAAGCATAGGGTGGAGAAGGGTGGACGGGGAGATATTTTGTGTGGTGCATAGTTGCATTGGCAAGAAGGTTTCTAGAACAAGAAAACATATATTTTATTGTTTTATGATTGTGTTTTTTTAATTAATGTTTTCTATTTATGTAAAAAGAAATCAATGTTTATTTTTATGTTCCATATTTAATGTAAAAATAAAAATAAAAGTTTGATTTCAATCATGTTTTTTTATTATATTGTTCAATTTAAATTATACCCAATAGAATTAGGCATTGTATGATCTCTAAGATTTCTGTAACTCTCCTTGGCTCAGGCAGCTACGTCCCTCCCGGTTATGTCTCTAGGTCTAGCTATGGCTTCGGTTATGGCTCCAGGTCTGGCTATGATGGCTACTGCAACACAGGCTCTAGCTCACTCTCAATAGACTTTTAAATTCTTTCTTTCAGATTAAGCAAGGGTTTTAAGGTGCACATTTACTGTCAAAATTATGCTTTCAAACCCTACCCTTTGAATGTATCTACATTCTCTTCTAATCTAAGTTTCACCATGATGTAGTGTAATCTGTGTGGGTGGGCCATTTTCCCCATATTAGGTCAGTAACCAGAATGAGTGAGCCCGTGCTCGTTGTAGATTAATTGCATGTGGTAAAGTGGTATCCATATCCCAGTGAGCACTCAATAGATCTGATGAACACATACATACCACACCTATTGCGGAAGCTAGGGCTTAACGAAGCATCCTTGCTCCTGAAAGAACCAATACAAAACAACCATGGAAGGCAGGAACCAAGAACATGGAAAGGTAAGAGCTTTGTGGATTTTAACCATAAATCATGAACCAAGCATGAGTCATGGAAGGCCAGAAGCCTTTTGACTTCCGAAGGAACCATGGAGAGGAAACACAACCATAGTAACAACCACATTGTTATGTGAATATAGGAAGCCATGGAGGCTTTTACCTTTACCTTTTGTACATAGGAATCAATCATTCCATATGTATGTGGGCCAGTACTAAAGCAAATCATGGAGATACACTCTCTATGTAGGGCTTTGAACTATGTAGTTTTTTACCTAAATTTATGGCCTAGATCTCGGGTAGTGTATCTCCTAGTTTGCCCTTGTCTATTAGAGTGAGAACTTAACTACTTAACGGAACCAAAAACGTTCCTCCACTAGACTCAGACGCTGCCATAGCAACTAGACCTTAAAAAATTAGCCCTAAGTGCAAAACTTGAATTTCAAAGTAATTTCACCATGTTCATTTGTTTATTGGACCACATATTCAAAACCTTACATGTTCAAGAGGGGTATGTGATCTCTTAGGCACCCACCCATTCCCCAAGACCTCTTATGGCCTGGTATTGGTCAAGACCTATTCCATATGAGTTTCTACAACCATTGATAGGAGTTTCGCTACCACAATGCTTCATCTAGAGTGTAACCCACTAGACACAATATCCATGTCCTCCCCATGTTACATTTGGTTGGGACAGACAAATCCCCAAAACTTTCTTAGTGCTTGGGATCTCCCACATGAGTAGGTTTTCCAAAACGAGTTTCCAGGTAGGCCTAAGCTTTAGCGTTTCTCATAAGGGAACACCAAGAGGAGGTTCCAAAACACCAATATGTATGGTAAGTTGCCAAGACCTCCCCCTCCCATACTACAAGTAGGCCATTTTTTAGCACCTTGATTCAAGTTAATTAATACAAATTAGTTCAGCTGGGTTAGTCCGTCCATCTCCAAAGACCCATCCTGAAATCCAGCTTCTGCTATTTTCACCAGGTCTATGGTTCAGGTCTCATCACCATTCTATCTAATGGAAAGGGAATAAGGGAAAATATCCAAATATTTTTCTCTATATTTTTCTCCTATTCTTATGGTTACTGATGAAGGGAGACTAAAATATGTCAATTTGATTGTTCTGAGGAAATTCCCACATCATCGAGAAGAGCTATTCAGGATTCAGGTTCTTACCAGGTAAGGGTGAATGAACCGGTGGTAAATTGATTGGGCGTTACTAGAAACATGAGAGTCTGTGTGGGTAAGTGGCCATATCCCCATTGTGACCATTATGATGAGGTAAGCCCAAATTTTGCAGGGTCAGATGAATCACATTCTTCATAGGATGATATAAAGTAGATATTATTTTCTATGAACATGTTAATTCTTTCCATGATTCCTTTAATTAGAGACGAAGTTAAACCAATAGGTGATGAGTTTCAATCGACCAAATAGGATGAGGTGGTAGGTACTAACCAAGATAGAGTCGAAACATCAACACCTCAAACGGTATATCCATTGGCAATTGATTGTACCATAAGGAAGGTCGTGTCTCTAGATGAGGTTCCACAACAGCTGATAGGAGAGGTTCCAATAAGAAAGCAATAGAGTTATTTAGGATTTAGGTCCCCACGTGCCCAGGTGTAAGGTTGCTGCATGAGCCCGTGGAGATCCCCATGGGGGACCTAATTTTCACCTATATTTTCGTGGAAGAGACTAGGGAGGTTTAACCATATAGGTGTTTTATTTGCACTATCAGGTAGGACTATCAGTTAGTTGTGTTAGACCAACAAGTGTTAGGTTGTAAGTGAACCATATCCCCTTGGTTTTCTTTGAGGTCAAGCAAGCTGGAGCTTTTCTGTATGGTTGTTTGGATAGCTAAAAGTGTTGTTCCGCATGAAGTTAGTGAGGTTCAAAAAAACAAATAGGAGAGGCTTTTAGTAACCGCATATTTGATGGGGTGGTTAAACTGAACTATCCACCATGAGAGCAGTTATGGTTGAGAGCTATGAAAACACCAATTCCTTCCTGCCTACTGTTATGGTCTATTATGTGAACCCCTCCTTCCTTGTAAATAGTTAGCATGATAGTTACTCCAGTAGATCCCTCTCATTTCACATTTTCCCATAGTGTCAAAACCTAATTTTGAGTGGTTCAATGAGGAAATCCCACATTGGCGATATCAAATGGGAAAACTGGCATTTCTGGTGGTTTCCATAATAGTGGAAATATGCCTTCAATTGAGAGGCTCGATGAAACTTGCATCGAGACATTGGACTTTACCCATCCAAATATGATGGTCCGAAACCAAAATGCGAACCCATCCTTCCTTCCTTACTTCCAGCTGTAGGGTTTCAACCTGTCAAGTGTTATATGGAGGGAGGTCAGAGGCTTGTCAGAGCCATTGAGGGTGTCCTGTTGATGTATGATGGTTTCACCCCATGTTAAGGTGTGTATCTATAAAAGAGGAGGGTTTCAAACTCGTTGAGTGTGTCTAATGTGCCATATGATATTATTCTTTTTCATAGTCTCCACATCAAATCCAATTTACATCATCGATAAGTATCTCCTTGGCCTAGGCGTAGGAAACCCATACCATATATGTTAGGGATGAGTGTACTCCTCCTATGTGTGTCTAGATGTTTCTATAACCTTTTTGGATAGGTAGAGATAGAGCTTGCCCGACATCTATGTTTTACTCGTCTTCCATTAAGGGACAACAATAAGCTGCTATGGCATAAAAGAAGCTAAGCACCAAAAAGGGGTGCAAAAAAGTTCATACAACATATAGCATTAGCCAATTGGGATGATTTTACCACTACTAGTTGATTAGATTCAACCAAGAATTCCTTCCTGCTAGCTAAGGTTCACAATGCAAACCTCTTCTTGTCCTTACAACTATGATGAAAAGAATCCATCAGTGGGACTAGATCATCTTATCTTAAATCAAAACCCTTATCATTTGGCATGATAGCTGAGGAGTGCCAGGGCATGCCAAGGAGTGAAAAGGTGTGCTAACACATGGCAAACAATGTCAATGGATGGTGAGGAGTATTAGGGAGAGTCAGGGGAACGCAAGGGAGAACTAGGTCAAAATGCTTGGAAATGAACAAATAAGATTGTGTGCTAAGGAGTGTTAGTGAATTTCATGTGTCCCAAGGATGAAGTGTTTTAGGAGAATTTCATAATAGGACTTGCAGGAGGCAAGCCTATGGTTGTGATAAGGCGTGGACAAAGAAATTTCAGAGAAAGGGAGACTTTGGGTTGGGCACAATATTGTTTTTCTAATGAATTGGTTGGGTTCCCAAGTTGCAAAAAAAGTAAGGTTATCTATGAGGGCATTAGTGTCAGTGAGTTCAGCCTATCACCAGTGATCAAATATGCTCTTACAATGTGTTTTTAGGGTGTCAAGTCAAATTTTTGTCATTTCAGTGAGTCTTCAAATAAAAGTTTGGTCACTAGCTAGTGTGTCTAGGGATACTTCCACTCTCTCAAGAATTTCATACGTCAGTCACATTCATCACTCAATTGAGTCTACCATCGTGAAAACATCATTAATATCACTTCAGTCACATTATCGTGGTCTCCATTCAGCGCAGTGTCACCATTAGGTCATTAGGGTTAAGGTCACAAAATCAGTCATTTCATGTATAAATCCGGCAAATGAGGAGTAGCAATAGGTAAATTTGTTCAATAAAACTTGATTTCAAATTTAATTTATGTTTTTAGATGTAATAATGTTCATAAGGTTCTCAAGTTACAAGAAGATGTCCTAAGGCTACAAAACTCAAAAAGAATTTGAATTGGTGAGGTGGGCCATCCTACCTCATTAATCACTTAAGCACCGAAAGCAAATTATAAAAGCACATGGAGGAGCTCATTCACACTCATTTGCACTTTTCTACCATCTTAGCATCGAGCTCCCCCCTCTCCTTTGCAAAAAATTGTGCCATAGCCCTCACTGGAAAAAATTGACTATTGTTGCGCACAGAGAGCCTTTATTGTGCACCTGGACAGCGTATTGCACACAGGAAGCCTTCGCTACGCACGGGGCATAGTTGTCCAAAATTGTTTCTTGACTGCCAAAATTCATTTTTCAAAGCTCCTCTTCAGGCACTTTATCCTACAAGCTCTATAACAAGTAAATTTAATCATTTTCATGCCCTCCTTTGCCTCATATGTCAAGAAAATGATCAAATACTTATTCTTCTAGGGTTTACATGATTTTCATGGTTTTGATCCTCAAATGATGATTTTCTGCCCTAAACCCTAGATTCCTTGTCCCTACACCTCTTTTTGTAGCTAATACACCATTTCCATCCATCACAAAGCCTTATCCCCTCATTTTCTATCATTTTCCTCTAAACCCTAATCTACCCTATCTCTTTCTAGGATAGGCATGTGTTTTGGCCTTTTCCACCCCCTTCCCTCACTCATTTCTCAAAATTCCTTTTTCCCCTACTCACTGACATCATCCCCTACCCTCCTAAATTTCCTTACAAATTTAGGTAACTCCTAAGTCCATCATACCACCTCATTCCCTCACAGCAACATATTTCACTATTTTCGCTTGCCTTGCACCTAGGGTTTGAAGTATGGAGCCTAACTCATCACCATCAGAGAAGAGGAAGTACAAAAAGGGGGGGAAGATACTGAGGTTTGAGCCCTCTAATTGCAATGAAATCACCTCCTCCCCATTTGTCATGAAATTCTTTAAAGATGTCATTTTTTTAGGGTTTTGTCAAAGAGTGCAAGAAGTAGGTTACCATGACCATCTCACAGATATATTTTCCCTCACCTTTAAGGAAGACAAGATCACAATTGAAGGGATTGATTTCATGTTTTTAGTGGATTCCATATCTCAAGCTACATGCATACCGAACCATGGTTAAAACTGGTTCAAAGGCATGAAACTGGACCTAGAAGAGTACAAACCCTACTTGAAATCACAATACAAAGGAGCTCACGCGCATGTTTTCCCATTAAAATACTTGTTGGAGAGATATGCACCTTTGATGAAGGTTGTCATGAAGTTCTTCACCTGTGAGGGCAGATTTCCATACTATATCAATACCACATAAGACTGCTCATGCACTTTACAGCTGCCAAGTCTCTAAATTTGTCAAGCTACTTGTATAGGAGCCTAACCAAAATGTCTAAAAGGGTGAAATTGAAAGGAAAAGTGCATTATCCTAGCCTCTTTCACCATAGCTTGATAAATGTTATAGTACTCCATCATTTGACAAAGAAGAACATGACATGGGACACCTTCATTGAGGCAGCCTTGAAAACGCATATAACCACTTCACCAAGACAATACCAAACCATGTCGGTACATCCCATGGAGTTGGGGTCATCAAGAAAACATGATGACGTTTCCAAGGCAACTAGGCCTGAGGTGACCAAGACATATCAGAGAGGAAGAAGGCTTGTGTTTTCTCCTCAAATTGAGGAAGGGGCCAAGCCTACTACATCATCAGAACAAAGATCGCCATCACATCATGAGGCTTCTTTGCATGATGGGGAGCACATTGAGCATGAATTTGACCTAGTTGAACTAGAGGCACATGATGAGAATCAAACCCTACAACAATTCATCAAAGAGAAGGATTCTCAGATCATGGAGATCAAGGACAATTTGAAAGGGCCAAATTCATCATTTCATTCCTTCAGCAAGAAAACATTCAACTTAAGGCAAAACAACTAGTCATGGAGAAAGAGCAATTTAAAGCCAAGAAGCAAGAAATGAAAGGCAAGGAAGTGGTGGATCATGAGGACACTAAGCAGCATGAAGGAAATGTGGCAAGGAAGATACCAAGGGCAATGGGTCTTAGGAAGGCACTTCAAAGGGAAAGAGAACAAACGCCACCAATGGAAGAATTGCCCTTTGAAGATAGGATTGCCATGGAAATAAATGAGAATAGGGATTTTTGGCTTGAAAAAGTAAATTTCCACCTTAAGAAGCTCCTTGACAAGGCCAACATGGATAACAACTTGCAAAAGAAAATGGCCATCCATTATTACACAAGGAATCAAGTTGCCAAGGTCAAAATCAAGTAGTTAAATGAAAAACTCAAGGAAACCCTAATCAGCCAAGAGGAGAAGGGAAAGTTATATTTGTTTGATGATGAATTCATGATTTCATAACATACCTCATGAGACATCTCTGGATAATTTTGGGAGCATTTGGGGAAAAAAAATTTGTTTTGGTGCAGACTGGTGCAGACTTGCAATTTTTTGGCAATTTTATGTCAAAGAGCGCAGTGAGCTCACACTGTGCTTCTTCCTAGGGATCTAAATGATGGAAAATCGGAATTTTTTGAAATATTATGACACCCTCTCAAAGCCCATTTTCCCACTTTCCTGTTCTGGGGCTCATTTTTTGAGAAATTTGCAAAAAGGAAATCAACAATCACCTTTCTACCCCTCTTTTTCCATTTCGCTGTGCACCTGGAGACACCTTGGGAGGATGGCCATATCTCAGCCAAAAATGGGTCATTTTGAGTGAACAATTACTCTAAAGACATATAAACTCTCCTGGATTTCCAGAAAAGGCTTCAAATCTAGATTTGGACTTCAGAAAGGCACTCAAAAATGGCCTCCAACAGCTCACTGCACACTTGGAAATTTCTGAGATTTTTGTAAAATTTTCACTGTGTAATTTTTTGTAATTCCTAGTTTGACTTTGGTAAAAGTCAAAAGGGTGAAGTAGATGAATGTGATGGGAAAAATTAAATGTAAATAATGGGTGGTTAGTCTTTGTAAGTTGTTTTGATGTAAATTTGACCTCACTTATGAGAGAGGTTGGAGTCAAAGTTAATTGTAGAAGTTGTTCTTAACTTCCCTAGACATTAGGGTTTGGTTAGAACACCTCATGGAACAGTTATTAGAGTCATGGATTCGACCCCTGAGAGTGGAGAGATTTTGTTTTGGTCTTTATGTATTAGTTCCTCAGTGATAGAATGGGATGGATTTTAGAGGAGAGAACTATTGTAGCTTGTGCTTGGACATTTTCTAGAAATCAAAGGACACAGTTTGCAACTATTATCTAGGAATTCATGTGCAGTAAGTTTGTGATACTTTTTATTCTCTGTTACAACTTTATATGAAATATATTCATCTTCTCTTTCCATTCATAAATTCTTTAATGGTTTTCCTTACATTTTATAAACATAATTCTTTGCATAAAGCTCTCTTTTGATGGAGAAATCATTGTGTTACTTTCTTTCTTGTTTAATGAATTCATGTTTCATGCTCATTAAGACATTTTTATTCTTCTAAACACTACACTACACCAACAAACCCTAAGATCCATCACAAATATAATTCTACCTTGCTCCTTTATATCTTTTTTGATGTAACCATTTCATCCTCTGACCTAGCTACCTGGTTTTTCTCCCTTATCTAGCAACAAAACCCTAAATTTTCCAAAACCCACCTAAGCCTAGTTATCTAGGCTAAAATACCTTACATTCCAATCATCCCTTGGCTATGATTTCATAGAGAGAGCCCTCTCTGGTTTGGTAGGGCTATCTACCAAACTAAAATCTTGGTCTGTGGTTACCTCCGTCGATCTCCTCATCAACCTGGGACATTGTGGAGGATAACAGGGGCATGACAACTAGGGACTGCCAAGGCGTTCTAGTATGTAAGGTTCCCAAGTCATGGAAAAATGTAATGCTAGTTGTGAGGTCATGACTGCCAAGGTGTGTTAGGGAATTCTAAGGCATGCTAACATGTGCCAGATAGTACGAAGACATGTCAAACAAGCTAAGATGTGACAAGTGCTATGGTATGCCAAGATGTACAAGGGTGTGACAATGCATGCCAGGGACTTTCAAGGCAACAAAAGGGAGGAACGAGTTAAAATACAAGGAAATGGGCACATAATAGGGTTAATAAGTCATCAATTTACCTTTTCCATGAGGGGCATGCTAGGCACACCAACACTAGGTGCCAAGTGCCAAGTGTCAATGCATTCTAAGTGCCAAATCTTCCTCTGTTTCTTCTCATCTAGTTTCCAATAATTTATCTCAAATAACTTTAATATTAAACCATGCCAAGGCATACCAAGTCATATCAACGCATGTCAAACGTGCTAAGACTTGCCAAGTGCCAATGTGTGCCAGGGAGTGCGATGCATGCTATGAAGTGGCAGAGCATATCGAATAGTGATAAGGTGTGCTTGTTATGAAACCAACTCAAAAAGATAGAAAAAATAGATCAATGCTTTAGAAATAAGCCTCTTCGAGGGGGAAACCTCCTTTACATTACACAAATGAACAATTCTTAGATGATTCAAATGGCAAACCTCCTTTCTATATATAGGAGTCTAAGGGGTCACAATATAACCAAAGCCGACCTAACAATAATAATATAAAAGCACAAAAATAACAATAGTGGGAGTCTATGGGGCACAATAATAACAATATGGGGGCAATAGGGGCACAAAAATAACAATAAGGGATAAAACAACA
>APFE031277303.1:0-53464 GCA_000404065.3 Pinus taeda | reverse complement strand
CCTGAATGCCTTCTCTAATGAATCAGGTTCCCAAAGGTGAACCTCATGTTGGATATTATCCTTTAAATTCCCTATGAATACATCAATCCTATGCTCCTCCGGAATATCTTTTACCCTTAAGTTCAATTTTTGGAAGTCCTCAATGTGCTCCATCATTGAACCCTTTTGTTTGAGATTTATCAATTGGCTAAAAAAAGTGTTGCTTTTTGTATCCTCATAATGTGCTATCATTTCATCCGTAAAAATAGCCCAAGTGAAAATTTGTTTACGAGAGCAAACCATCGATACCATACAAACTAATTTGGTTCTAAATATAAAGTTGCAATGCGTACCTTCTGTGCGTTTTTCACATGTGCTTGGGCATCCTACTCATGGAAAGATGTTCTAGGTACAAAGATGTTACAGGCACAAAGATGTTCCAAGACATGCGAGGTGCCAAGGAATGTTAGTGTATTGTTCCAAAGCATGTTAAGGTGTGCCATGAGTGTTGAGGAGTGCTAGGTCTCTCTCATTAATAGAATTAACAAAGCTTGATTATGTATTAAATAATATAGTTCCTACACACACTAGTGGAACTTTATTTAAAAGAAATTTACTAGATAATAAACCTAATAGAGATGAATCATGTGTTAACTCATAGGAAAACTATATTCTTATGACCTGAAGGAAATGATACACACAATTTACTTCTTAACAAATTGATTGACTATAACCACTATGACCTTGGACACATAATGAAAAAGACTCCACAACAATGGTCTTAAATCGTTATCTTTTGACAAAAAATATAGTAACAAGTACATAACGTCATCAAAAACTCACTGGAATGATTAATGATGATGAACATTTTTTGACCGTTACCAAAAGTAACCAAAAAGAGTATTGGTGAGGGTCAATAAAATATTGTCACTAGAAGTGTCACCAAAGATAGAATTAGTGATGGGCCCTTAACGATCCTCACCAAAAGTGTCACCAAAGAGAGAATTAGTGACGGGCTTTAACGACCCTTACCAAAAGTGTCATTGAAAATGGCTTTGATGACAAACCTTAAAGGACCATCACTATATACACTTACAACAACGTTTTTTTAAAGACCGTAACCATATGCGACATTAGTGACGAACCCTAAAGGTCCATCGCAGAGATGAAGCGTCATAAAAGACTCGTTGGAATGATCAATGATGACAAACATTTTTTTACCGTTGCCAAAAGTAACCAAAAAGAGCATTGGTGAAGATCTATAAAATATCGTCACTAGAAGTGTCACCAAAGAGAGTATTAGTGATGGGCCTTTAATGACCCTCACCAAAAGTCGCACCAAAAAGAGAATTAGTGATATGCCTTTAATGACCCTCACCAAAAGTGTCATTGAAAATGGCTTTGGTGACAAACCTTAAAGGACCATCACCATATACACTTACAACAACACTTTTTTAAAGACTGTCACCATATGTGACATTGGTGACAGAGCCTCACCAATGACATTTTTTCTTGTAGTGATGCTAGATTTGGACACTTGAACTATGAAAACCTTCGTTTGTCGAAGAAAAATGGTGTCACTAGTTTGCCTACAAATCCTAGGAAATTTAAGCAATGCCATGCTTGTATCTTAGGAAAATACAACAGACAATCGTTTCTTGATTCTCATTCTAGAGCACATAGAAAACTTAAACTCGTTCATTTTGATTTATGTGGCCCAATGCATGTTCTTTCTACAAATGGTAATAAATATATGATGAAATTTATTGATGACTACACCAAAATGTGTTGGGTTTATTTATTGAAGAACAAATCTAAAGCTTTTGAAACATTCAAGCTTTCATGCATGGATTGAAAATGATGCACAATCTCACATTAACTCTATTTGTATTGATAATTGAAAAGAATATACTTCAAATGAATTTGAAAACTATCTTCGCAGACATCAGATCAAACATGAAACAATTGTGCCTTATAATCCCCAACAGAATGGAGTAGTTGATATAATGGACAACACGATCTTAAATATAGCTAATCAATGATGTTTTTCAACAATGTAAAGCCGATGTTTTGGGTTGATGTAGTTCTATGTGTTGTGTATATAAAGTATAGGTGCACATCTCATGCTATAAAAAACAATACTTCCTATGAAACATGGTATGTCCACATTCCTCTGGTGAGGCATCTCGGGGTTTTTTGTTCCACCTGTTATGCCTTGATATCTAAAAATAGATAAACAAACTTGATGAAATAAGTAACAAATGTACCTTCTTGGGGTACTCAGATATCTCCAAAGAATATTGTCTTTATGATGGCGTTAATAAGAAGTATATAATATCTATAGATGTGATCTTTATTTAATCTTCCAAGACTAGCAATGTTGTTGAACAACATATTGATCGCTTGAATAGATTTAGACATGCAAATTATTTTCAAGAGTTTGATAATAAGATTCCACATCTTAAAGGGGGGGTCCCTATACCAGATCAATCTATGGAATCTCTTTTTGAATCACTCTCTCCCTTGCATGAAGCTCCAAGCACTAATGAAGAAGACACTTTAAGTGATGTGATTGAGAGAATTGGGAGGCTAGAACTTGATTCAGCCCCATCTCAGTGAACTGAGCAACATGGGCCATCTCAAAAAGGTCCTCCAAAATGACTAACAAAGACACTTGAAAGTGTTTGTCTTAATGAGGTTGGAAAGACAGGATCAAGAAGCTTTGTTAGAAAAAATGGAGGTGATGTAGATGATCCTGATTCACCTGTTGATATAAAGGTTTCTTATGAGTGTGAACTAAATTTGTCTATAGATTTTGAACCAAGTTCCATCAAACAAGCCACTTCTCACGATGAATGGAAAGAAGCAATGCAGAAATAATATGATTCTTTGATAAAGAATGGCACCTAAAAACTAGTTGATCCTCCATTAGAAACTAAACTAATTGGCTGCAAGTGGGTCCTCAAAAACAAGTATAAAATAGATGGCTCACTTGACAAGCATAAAGCCAGGCTTGTGGAAAAATGTTTTGCACAGAAGGAAGTGGTTGATTATGAGTAGACATTTGCCCCCATTGCAAAATGGGCTATCATCTAGACACTCTTTTCCTTGGCATCTCAGAACCATTGGAAAGTCCATAAAATGGATGTAAAAACTACTTTATTGAATGGAGATCTAAAAGAGATTTTTTTAATGTCCCAACGAGAAGGAATTGTTGTGAAGGATCAGGAACACAAAGTATGCAAGCTAGTAAAATCCTTGTATGGACTCAAGCAAGCATAGTGAGTCTAGTACGAAAATTTCACTGAGCATCTTCTAAAACTCAATTTCAAACATTATGATCTTAATGATGCAACTTTGTTTGTCAAGAAAGTTGGTAAAAAAATTGTGTATCTTGTGGTATATGTACATGATCTTCTAATGACAAGGAACAATGATAATTACATTGCATCCATAAATAAATAACTAAGAAAAGGTCTTCAAATGACATATTTGGGTTATGTTCACTATTATCTTAGTATTGAAGTGACCCAACATCCGAAGTTTATATTCTCGTCTCAGAAGAAATACATTGGAGATTTGTTGAATAGGTTTGGCATGGATGAGTGAAATCCTTTAACTACTCCAATGGAACAGAACTTAAAGCTCACATTCACTGAAGGAAAACAATTTCAGGATGTAATGAAATATAGACAACTCGTAGGAAGTCTCAACAGCCTAATTACTACCAAACCAAACATTTTATTTATTGTTGGAACCCTCTCTAGGTTCATGCAAAATCTTTGTGAGGGTCATTGGTCTGCCACAAAAAGAATTCTAAAGTACTTGAAGGGAACTTAAGACTTTGGACTCAAGTATACATAGGTGGATCATGTAAGCTTGATTGGATAATCCGAGTTAGATTTTGATGGAGATAAAGAAACCAAAGTATCTAATTCAAGTTATGTTATGAGTCTTGGATCAGGAGTTGTCTCCCAGAGTTCATGCAAATAGTGAATTCCAGCAGATTCCACAACTAAGGTAGAATATGTGGCAGCAAATGAATCAACCAAGGAAATTGTGTGGCTTAGGAAAATTCTGGAAGATTTATAGCAGAAACAAGAGCATTCAACTCCTCTTTTGATTGATAACACGATTGTAATAAAGTTGGCCAAGAACCCAAAGTTCCATGATTGAACCAAGCACATCAATACAAAGTATCATTTGATTCGACATCATGTTGAAGCTAATAAAATCCACCTATGACATTGTTCCACAAATGAGAAGATTGTAGACATCCCTTTAGATTAAGGGGGGGAATGTTGACACCTAATCTTTGGGATTAGGAAAATCTATGTAAATACTGTAAATAGAAAAATAAAATAAATTGGAAGATGAGAGACATTAGGCGATGAAACCCAATAGTCTCCCTCTCCTTGTATATATCCATGCTTTCTCTTAATGCAAAAACACAAATTGATTCGTGGAGTTACCCTCCTGCCCTGACAGTACTAATGTTAATGTCTAAACATGACTGAAATATTTATAGATTAATTAGAAGTCAAAATAACATTTAAGTATTTCTATCTATCAATGATATATTGTCAAACATTTCAATTCTTTTGTTGCAAGTTTTATAATCTTCGTGATTTAGTATACTAGTTGGACCCATTACTTCAAGGTTCTTGTTGGACTTTTAGAATTTCCTCTAAGAACTTATTTTCCATGGGAAATAAACAAAATTTGAGAAAATCTTGGGCTTTTTCCAACATGGGCAATGCTTTATGCCCTTTCTACTCACATAATATCACATCTCAACTTCCTCATTATTATTATTATTATTATTATTATTGACTAAAATTGCTTAGCGTTATGATACCCTTTTAGATTTATAGAACACATAAAAAATTGACTAGTCCATACGAACCTTGATATATGAATTAACACATGTTTCTATCCAACTCCATTTCATTACCAAGCAAAATATCACTTGTTAGTGGCCACTCAATGAGACATCTAGAGGGAGTAAAGGATATTCAATTTTGACCTTATGATTAACCATCAATTATCATGAACATTGAAATCTACCTCTTTTCCAAGGGGGTTTATCGATGCAATTATCCTATAACCAACTAATAATATACAATACATTTAAATATTTTCATCTAATTTATGATAATATCACTTTTAAATACCAAAAAAAAAAATCACTAGGCCAATATTACTATAACTAGAACAACCAATAGATATATTTCATCTCCTTATTGTTCTTTAATATCGATCCATAAATGGTTTTTGAGCATACTTGTTTTTTTCGCTGCGACCCGCGCTGCTGCCTGCGCGCGCCCTGGCCCCGTCTGACCTAGCCTGCTACCTGCGCAGGTCTCCTCAGGCCCGCCTGCAGGGGCTCTGCTGCTCTGCTCCAGCCTCTCCCCGCGCCTGCTTGCTGCCCTCGGATCCACGCTTCTACACTGGGCGCCTCTCTTTGCCTCTGCTCCCTTTTCGGGGTATGGCCGCATAAAGGTTGGCCCGCCCTCCCTCTTCCTCTTAGGCGAGCCTGCAATGGCAGGCTCCGCCTCCCAACCCCCACCCTCTGAGTCTCCTGAGGAAGCCTTTGCCTCGCTTCTCTCTATCCCCTCGGATCCCAGACCCCGTCCCTCCCTCTCGAAGTTTATCAAGAAATTAGATGAGATCCCTGAAGTTATTCTTCCTCCTTCCCTCCCGAGAAAATCGGCAATAGCATTATCTGAAAGAGGACTCGTCGGCCAGTTCACAGGCATTTGGCCTTCTCCTCGCACTGTGCAAAAATGGGTGGAGCGAAACTGGAGCCCAATGATCCAAGGAAAGATCGCCATCAAGTTCTGCGGGAGAGGATTTTTTACCTTCCTATTCGAATCAAAAGAAGACAAGAGCCTCATCTTTTGCAATGGCCCTTACTTCATGGACACGAGAGGGCTTTACCTGAACAGATGGACCCTGGACTTCGACCCAGAAATGGACATCCCAAGTGCAGTTCCTGTGTGGGTGCGCCTGCCTCATCTCCCCCTTCACTACTGGGGAGACGAATCCGTCAAAGCTATTGGCAATGCAGTCGGAAAATACATAGACAGATCAGAACCAAGGGAGAACATGCATGCATGCGCAAGGATTTGTGTTGAGGTCGATCTGGGGAAAGGACTGCCCGAAGCAATCAAACTCAAGGTGGATCAATGGATGCACATCCAGCAGCTGGACTACGAACAACTTCCTTTTAAATGCAAGGTATGTCATGAGTACGGCCATTTTGCCAATAGATGTAGTAAGTTAAAAGTAATTGATGTGGAGCATAATGAGGAAAATGCAGGGGGTTCTTGGGAACAAGTGAAAAGAAAAAAGCTCAATCCGGGCTCCAGCTCCTCAGGCCCGCAGACTTCAAGCCTCCCTCCCCCTCCCCCTCCTCCCCCTTCCCCCGCCCCCCTCTCAGACTTCCCTCCCTCCCTCAATCCCTTTGAATCTCTGTCTGCAGAGGCCCCTCCCTCACCCCCTCAATCCCCCCGCCCTGCTTCTCCGAGCTCTTTCCCTCCTCTCTCTCCCACCCCTACCATTGAAAGAATCCAAACCAGAAACAAAACAAGAGAAGCGAACCAACCTTCTGACCCTCCGAGAAAAGCTGGCAGAAAATCAAACAAAGAGCTGAGAGATGAAGCAGCCGCCAAGGAGATGGCAACCGGATCTCAGCAACCCATGGATTCTTTTCTAGGCAAGCTAAAAGGAAATGGCAAGAAAGCCAAGGAGAAAGCAGGACTCCACTCAACAATGGGGAAATAATGAATTTGGTCTCTTGGAATTGCAGGGGAATGGGTTCCTCCCTAAAGATAAAAGCAATTAAGGATCTATTGACTCAGGAACAGCCAGATATTTTCCTAATCCAAGAGACCAAATCAACCGAGCAGGACTTCACTTCGCAAACACAAAGATTCAAAAACTACTCAGGCATCTCAAAAGGCTCAGATGGGGCCTCAGGGGGAATAGGCACTCTATGGAACAAAAACAAGTGGGAAATCAGCAACCATCAACTATGCAATTGGTGGATAAGAACAGATTTAAGGAGTAAGAACACTCAAGAGGTCTATTCCATATACAACATTTATGCACCCAATCACTACAGAGACAAAACCAGCTGCTGGAATAGCTTAGAAGCAGACCTCTCCTCCATTCAAAGTAGTCAAACAATCATTGGGGGTGACTTGAATCTAATAAGGCAGGTGGAGGAAAAATTCGGAGGCAACTTCCACCCAGATCCATTCAGAGACAAGCTTGAAACAATAATTCAGCTCTTCAACCTGATAGATACCCCTCTATCTAATGGCAAATACACCTTGTCCAATAAAAGAGCAGGTTCCCAGAACATCAAAGAAAGGTTAGACAGATTTTTAATACATGAAAGGTTGGCCAGCAACTTCCAGGCAATTAAAAGCTACACAGTCCACGGAACAGCCTCAGACCACAAAGCAGTGACCCTCTCTCTGACTAAAGGAACAAATTTAGGCCCCCTTCCTTTTAAATACAACAAGCACTGGGACAGCTACGAAGAATTCGGCACTCTTGTGCAAAATCAGTGGGCTAAAGAAATCCTCGGCTCACCTCACTACGTGTGGGAAACCAAATTAAAACATTTAAAGTCTGCCATAAAGCAGTGGGCGAGAGAGCTGGCAAGCTCCGAGAGAAAGAAGAGAACCGATCTCCTTTCGGAAATAGAGAGATGGCACAAAGAGAAAGAGCAATCGCAGCCCACAATTGATGACATCGAAAAAGAAAAGAGCATGTTCATGGAACTATACAGGCAAAACCGTATTGAGGAAGAGGATCAGAGACTAAAGTCCCGCTGCCTTTGGCTGAAAGCAGGGGATAAGAACACCTCTTTCTTCCACAACAACGTCAAGACAAGAAGGGCAAGAAATCAGATCGACAAAATAGAAGTGGAAGGGAGAGACCTCCATGACCAAGAAGAAATAAAAAAGGCAGCCTTCGACCACTTTCAGGCTCTCCTTACAGCAGATCCTCAACATCATGACAGCACAACATTTCTAAGTTTAATTGAAAGCAAAATCAAAGAGGACCACAACAGAGAGCTGGAACAAGAGCCCACCGAAGAGGAAATAAGAGAAGCCACCTTCAGTATGCAACAAGACAAGGCCCCGGGACCGGATGGATTTTCGGTAGCTTTCTACAGACAACACTGGGAAATCATAAAAAAGGACTTTGTGAGAATGGTGAAAAATGCATTCAGAAAGCACAAGGTGGGGGACTACACGAAATCCTCTCACATTGCACTGATACCCAAGGAAGCTCACCCAAAATCTTTTGACAGATTCCGCCCCATATCTTTGTGCAATGTCTCGTACAAGATCATCACAAAGATCATCGCCAACAGGCTCAAGAACCTCCTCCCCATCATCATTTCTGAGAATCAGGGAGGCTTTGTCCCCAAGAGACAGATTATAGACAACGTAATTCTCATTCAGGAAGCCATTCACAGCAGCTTCATCAAAGGAGAGCGAGGCATGATCATCAAATTGGATATGGCCAACGCTTTTGATCGAGTGGATCACTCCTTCTTAAGAGCAGCATTGAGGAAATTTGGCTTCTCCTCTAAAGCAGTTGATATCATAAGAGGATGCATCTCTGACCCATGGACAGCCCCGCTGATCAATGGCCGCCCAGGGAATTCCTTCAAAAGCACCAGGGGACTTAGGCAGGGGTGCCCTCTTTCCCCTTTTCTTTTTATAATTATGGCTGAAACTCTAAGCACTCACCTCGAAGATCTCCGCCTCAAGAGAGAGATATTGGGGATAAGCATTGAAAGAGGAATAAAGGAGATTAACCACTCATTATTCGCAGACGATACTCTTCTAATTGGGGGAGCTTCCAGCTTGATGGCAAGGAGATTCAAAAGGGTCCTGGATGCCTTCCTTCAGGCTTCAGGGGGAAAACTAAACAACAGAAAATGCAAAATTTATACTTGGAATGTGCCTCATCAAATTCAACAAAGTATATCCCATATCTTTGACATCCCTCTCCAAAGAAATTGGAGCTCTTTCTCCTACTTGGGATTACCATTGGCAAAGGAACACATAAAAGCAGGAGTCTTGACAAAACACATAGAGAAGATGAGAGGCCTCCTACAAAGCTGGGGAGTCTCCTGGCTAAATCTTGCAGGCAGAACTATCCTTATAAAGGCCGTCCTCTCAGGACTGCCAATCTATCAATATGCCGTTATGATGGCCCCAGCAAGCATCCACAAGCATATGGAACTCATAATGCGTAGCTTCCTCTGGCAGGGAGGAAAACAGGACACTAAAAAGTTCAGCCTTGTTAACTGGGGGCAGGTTTCCCTTCCCTATGAAAAAGGAGGCCTCTCAATAAAAATTCCTAGCTTCTCCAATCAGGCCATGGGGTTAAAACTGATATGGAAGATTATCTCAAGCAAGGGATCCTAGTGGGTTGAGGCCATAAAAAGAAAATACCTCAGCGGTTCAAACTCTAACATTCTCATCGAGCCAATAATTGACAGACCTTGCACCTCAGTTTGGCGCCTAATTAAAAAAGTTCTGCCACATTTCAGGGAGAATGTGTCCAAGCACCCGGGCAATGGGAAGGATACCAAAATCTGGGTTGACAGGATTATGAACACCAAACCAAGGAACCTCCAACTCGAGCTAAGGCCTCTTCAGAATTGGATGGAAGCTAGAAGGATAAACACCCTTTTTGACATCTCCTCTTGGAACCACAACAGATGGAGAGATTGGCAAGAGTTGCATTTACCCCAGGACCTTGAGGATCTCTGGCTCAAACTAAAGTCTTCACTTTCAGGAACAGCACCAGTCAATAAAGAAAAAGAAGACTCTTACGTCTGGGATCCCTGTGGAGGGTCTTTCTCAGTCAGGGAAGGGTACAAATCCCTCCAGAAAAGCAACCCAATCTCCAATTGGAACCTCCACACAGCCACCTGGAAATCTGAATGCATCCCTAAAGTCAAACACTTCAACTGGACCCTTCTCAAAGGGAAAATCCTCACTGCAGAAAATTTGAGGAAGAGAGGCATCCAAGGCCCTTCGATCTGTTGCTTCTGTAAAGCTGAGGAAGAGTCAATTCAACACTCCTTTCTCCTCTGTCCATGGGCTCAGCATTGTTGGAAACAGCTCACCAGTCCCTTGGAAGCTAGGGGAAGATATGATCAGGTTCACTCCCTCCAGAAGAATTGGAAAAAAGATTATCCACATCAAAGAAGAGGTAAAATCAATTTAATTAGAATCTGGAAATGCATCCCCGCCACCCTCTGCTGGAATCTCTGGCTCGCCAGGAACAACTTTATCTTCAACAACATCCAACCAAGAATGGGCACAATCATAGCAAAAACAATGGCCAGCATATCTGAAACAGTCAGCGCGAACTACATTGCCACCCCTGATCAGACGAACTGGACTCAAGAGGAAAAGGACTGGTACAACAAGTTCAAAATCTGTCACTCCCAAAATCCTCCGCCTAAAAGCAAAGCTCACAAGAAACAATCTTCCTGGAAGCTCAAGGGAACCAAAGAAGAAGTCCACCAATGGATCAGCGCTCAAAACCGCCCCACCCTCTTTTTCGATGGAGCATCAAAGCATAATCCTGGAGCTGCAGGTGCAGAAGGCATAATAAAAGATCAACATGGAACTCTTATCTGCAGTTATGAATGGGGTCTCGGGGAAGCTACAAATAACTCAGCAGAAGCTTACAGCCTGCTCCTGGGCACCACTATTCTCTCAGAAAAGGGCCTGAGGAATGCCATCATCATAGGGGACTCGACCATCATAATCTCCTCAATGATTTCAGGGAAAAAGTTCATCAAGGAAGGTCTAAACAACACCAGAACCAGGATAATGGACAATCTAAGTGATCTGGGAGAAATCTCATTCAAGCATGTTCTCAGAGAGCATAATGCTGAAGCAGACTCCCTTGCAAACAAAGCTGTCAAATTAAAGCAAGGCCAGGTCTGCATGGATGACTGTATCTCTGTCAGAGCTATTCCTTAAGTCCCCGCTCTCCCATCAGAGCCACCAGGACAGATCTCAAAAAATAATCAAAATGATTTTCCTCAGTACCGCCTCCTCAATCCTCGATCCCTCATCTCTTCACATGCAGCCGCCTTCCATCACTTCCCTCGTCCTCTGCGCCATTCTTCCCTCCCTTCCCCGTGAACTTGACCCTAATCAATCTGGTATCAATGACCTCATCACTCAGGAAGATCTCACTCCAAATCTGCTCCCTGACCCCTCCTCGTTTTCTGAGGGGAAAACCTCGACCAGACTGCTCCTCTCCCTTCCCCTTTATATTCCCCCTCTCCCCAGAAGTTATCAGCCTTGCTCTGAGTCTCTCGCCCCAAGTCTGCATCGAGTTTCATACAGCAAATGGCATTACTACTTACAGGAGAGCTGAAGTGAACCAGGCGCCCCCCAACTCCACGCGCAGAGCCATTTACTTTCTCAGGAGTTTTAAGGTGCCCAAGGCGTCCCCAGGCCTTCCCTCTAAGCACTGGGGTCTTCGGCCTCTCTGCTCTATTGATGATAATGCTGGCTGCGGTTTCGCTCTCAGTTTACTCTCGAGAGACCCTTCTCTGAACTCCAGCAACAGAAAGCCAGATTCGAGGCCCATGCATTTGGTAACTTCTCAACACAGTTTGAAGTGGTCCCTGAAGCTCGACAACAGCAACAGAGAGTCAGAGTCGAGGCCCAAGCTTCTGGTAACTCCTCATTTCAGTTCAAAGTTCTTTTTAAATACTGACTTGGTTTTGTTAAGCAGCTGCAGAATTTGGACTCCCCTGAGGTCTCCCCCCTCATTTCTGCGCCCCTCGCACCTTCTTTACCAGTCTCCTCACCTCGTGCTCATCATCTCCAAGCCTTCTCCCCTCTGCTCTGTCTCGCTGTTCCCTCCAATCACCATGGCAGATCAGCGAGCCCAGCAGAACCCTCCGGAGCCAGCTATCAACATTGACGGGCTTTTTAGCAAACACTGCACGATGTGCAAGACCCACACTTTCATGATCAACAGGCTCAGGAGCGCGCTCAAGGAATTGAAGGAGGATTTCGAATCAGACTCAAGATCAAAGAGAAAGAAGCTCGAAAAACAAAAGGCGGAAATTGAAAACTTGCAGGGCAGATGCAGTCACTTGGAGGAAGCTATGGAGCAAATCCGCGCCCTCACTCAAAGTTCTCGAGCTGAGGCCTCCACGAAGGCCAGTGGCGCCCGAAGAGAACCTCTCCCCGACACCTCAGTCACTCAAAAAACTCCTTATGGCCTGTAAATTCTGTCTGCTCTGTGGGGCATATGTAAGGCAATATAGCCGTTGTTTGTTTAATTTCAGCACTTTGGGCAGAAAAGAGGTTAAAGGGTCTGCGTACCCAGTTTTGCTCCTCCCTGCCATAACTTAGGACCCCTATGTATCTGTTTTAAGTTTCTGATTTTATAATATCAAAAGTATCCGACATTGTTAAAAAAAAAAAATATCGATCCATAAATGGTAGGCCTATGGCCTGTTGGTTAAATCAACATGAATACAAATTATGGAATAAGAAAAATATTGTCTCCTATAGATTGTAAAACATTTCTATATAGGAAGATTATGCCTCATTCAAAATAGAGCTTGTGTATTCTTACAATGTTGTAGTTTGGAAACCATTCTTCACTTATCCATTACCATTCACGACAAAGAAAAATACAAATACTCTGAATTGAGAATATATAATGTAAAATACATTCATCATGGAAGAGGAATCAACCTATACAATGTTGCTATGACTATGTTTAATACAACTCAAATATTGTTGTAGGTGATTGACAATAGCACCCACAAACAATAAGAGGACCAATAGAAAATTTCAACACTATGGTGAGTGGTAATGAGCTATCGTAGTTTGCATCTACTACCAAGACATAATATTTAAGCAATAAAATGCACTAAATATACAATGGCAATTAAATGCACCATAATCAACACAATCTTTTTTTTTCTTAGGAAATTTCTTACAAATAGTGAGTTATACATGCCCATAAATATCAAGCATTATCATTGACTAAAAAAAGTGTAGATGACCATGGCTCAAAGACACATTTGTTCTATGGACAAACTCAATTGTTTTTTCATCCTATTTTCAAGCTAGTTACACTCTTCAAACTCTCATCTTTACTACTCAAGCTTCCCAAGTTCTCTTTGCATCTCCCCATTGATGCCCTTCTTCACTACAACCTTCATTTTTTATGGGTTGTCTTGCAAAGGCTAACTATCATAATGGTTTGTTTCAATTTCCAAGAACATTTTCCCAACTTTGAAAAAAGAAAAAAATGACATGCTAATTGCAAATAAAAATAAAAAGGTGACAAATTAATTCAAATAATCTATAGATCAAAATAGTTGGGGAAAGTATAAAATTGGTTGATTTTAGATTTGGTGGTGATAGAAACAACAACGATTTTTGTCCAATTCAAAGCATGAAATTATATTTGAGTCTTCTTAATAAGTTATTGAATTCAAAGTATGTATTTGTAATTGAGCCTTTTTAATAATTTTATGTTATCACTGGATCTAGGTAACTATAAAATTATTGAATTTTTTTATAAGAGTAAGGATGTTAAATTCTAATCAGAATTTAGTGACATATTGAAGTGGTTTTATTTATTTAGTATTTTTTTATCTAAGTCCAATAAATCATTCTATTTGAAGAAAAGAACAATAATTGGGCGATGCTAATAAATGTGAAATGAATGGTCCACATTTTCAATAGCAAAAAGTTAATGATACTAAATTCTAACAAAGCAAACATTAATGATAGAAATAATGCACACACCCATATAATTCCCTATGGTAAATATTTATCAAAAATATTAATATCTATTTATCTATTTCACATTTCAAAATTGATTTATATTATATACTTATCTACCTACCAAATCTGCAACGATTTAAAACAATCAAAGTATATGAAACTTGAATTTTCTATCTTTTAAAGTTGTAACTTTGGTTTCAAATAAGTAAAGGACCTTCACATGAAACAATGCACTTCCTAAAATAATTCGATATATATGTCAACAAACCAAAGAAGAATAAGGAAATAAAAACTAAAACCAAGTATGTTGGTCCTAAAAAAAACTAGCTAGAAAATAAACTAGAAGCCCCTTTATTTAAGAGAAAATGAAAAAAATCAAACAAGAAAAAGCTGAAAATGACCAAAATGATAAAATAATAGTAATGTGCAATAAACAAAAGTAACAACAACTATAATCATGGATACAATAGGATAGATAAAATATGAATTGAAATAAATTAAGAGAGAATCAAGAGTTAATGATAGCAAACCAAGAATCTTAAAATTAAGAGTGAATCAAGAGTTAATGACACCAAACAAGGAATCTTGGAATGGTTGAAAACAAGATACAAGTATGATGATGATAGTTGTATCCCCACAACACCACACTCATGCTTTAATGTTCAAAATCCCCATCTTGGAATGGTTGAAAACAAGATACAAGTATGATGATGATAGTTGTATCCCCACAACACCACACTCAAGCTTTAATGTTCAAAATCCCCTTTGGCTCTGTGACTACTTGCCACACCATACCTTTTACATTATTTTACGAAAACTTTATATCCCCCTAACATTGCATTTGTCACTATTCACTCAGCATAATCAATCTCTAAATAGCTAGCCCAAATATACACTAAAATTCAATGATAAATTCCCTTTAAAACCTAACCAGCAAGATTTCTCTCACAACACCAACAACTTCCTAAAATTGCTATACATGTGCATAAGACATGATAAACTATTTCACAAAACTTGAAATTTTTAGATAACTCAAATCAATATTAAGGAACACATAAATGAAAGAAATCACTAATTCTCTAAAAATATATTAAAAAAACAAACAAATCACTATACATAAAACATTTAACAAAGCCACAAAATATATATATATATAGATAGATATTACAAAACTAAAACATTTAACAAAACTAACTTATAATATATATATATATATAATCTAACCCACCACATTTTCAATTTACACTTCTATTTTTAAATAAAATCATAAGTAAATAAATGAAAACTATAAATTTCTTCAAATAAATC
This sequence comes from Pinus taeda, assembly GCA_000404065.3. Taxonomy (NCBI): domain Eukaryota; kingdom Viridiplantae; phylum Streptophyta; class Pinopsida; order Pinales; family Pinaceae; genus Pinus; species Pinus taeda. The sequence continues at coordinate 38,357 of APFE031277303.1, read as the reverse complement.
TTTCTTTTATATTTTTTCAACTCATACTTCCCAAATAATCAAAATAAATTAAAGATATTATAAAACTTTTCTTCTAGCATAAAACCAAAAAAAAAATTAAAATCAAAATCAATTATGTGATTCAATCACACTTTCCAAATAATCAAAATAAATTAAAGATATTATAAAGTTTTTCTTCTTACATTAAACCAAAAATTAAAAAACTTTAAAATTAAAATGAAAATCGATATATACCTTAATCATTCATACTTGCACACTCTCATATTAAATTAGCACTCGTATATATAAAAACAAAAAATAAAGTTTCCAAAATAAATAATTTCAATAAAATATAATAAATAATTTTGCACAACACTAATTTTTATATTTTCCACCGCACTAATTTTTAAGAGATGGAATTTTACTAATTTCCGCCGCACTAATTTTTATGAAATAAAATTTTACTTCAATTTATAATCAAAGCCTCATTTAAATTTTTTAAATATTGATATGACTTGATGTACTTCTCTCTTCCATAGATTAACCAAAACAGAACTACAATATTAACCCTAAACTAAACGCTCCGAGTGATAAATACCTTCTCATCACATTGAAGCAACATAACATTAATCCTAGCATTAGCTTTGTACTAAAGGCAAAGCCACATTTGGAACCTGTATCAATAAAAATAAACAGAAAACCATTAACTACGCCTCATTTCGTATCATCAAATGGGGAGCTGAATGACCTTTTTAAAACATGGCTTTCAGGATTTGCTGTCTCAGTAAACGTCGATGGGGAGCTGAATGACCTTTCTAAAACATTTGCTGTCTCAGTAAACGCCGATGCCGTCTCAGTCAACTCCGATGCCGTCTCAGACACCGGTGCCGACCAATATACCTTTTTGAAAACATCGCTTTCAGGATTTGCCGCCTCAGCCAATTCCAGTATTCTCTCCATATTCTCACATTTAGATGTGTACATCTTTTGCAATGATATCAATGTTTCAAGGCCTGGCAGCTCTTCCACTGCACAACACCCTTTCATATCCAGTTCGTGAAGCTTTGCAAGGCCACGAAGCCCACTTATTTTCTTTAATGCACAACAATGCTCCACGGAAAGATATGTCAGTTTTGTCGGCAATGCTCCAACCTCCACAAGCTCAGCGCAATCTCTGAGATAGAGGTGTTTAAGGGCTGGGCAAACACCTTCACCGAATGATATTTCGGTTATTCTCGTCTTTGACAGCTTTAACCAACTGAGCCGAAGCATGCACTTGTCAATAGAAGAGTCCAACAATCTGCAATCTCCTCCAACGTTTTCCACACTGGCAAATGGCAGTACACCACCAATTGCGCATTCCTTCAGATTCAAAGCTAAAAGATTGTCCAACTCCAAGATACCCAGAGCTGGCAGGTCCTCTATTTCTCTACACCCGTCCATGTACAGAGATCCAAGCTTTGCAAGGCCACGAAGCCCCCTTAATTTCTTTAATGCACAACAACGCTCCAGGGAAAGATATGTCAGTGTTGTCGGCAATGCTCCAACCTCCACAAGCTCAGCACAATCTTCGAGATTGAGGGTTTGAAGGGCTGGGCAAACACCTTCACCGAATGATATTTCGGTTATTCTCGTCTTTGACAGGTTTAACCATTCGAGCCGAAGCATGCACTTGTCCTCTATTTCTATAGACCCCCTCATGTCCAGAGATCGAAACTTTGCAAGGCCACGAAATCCCCTTAATTTCTTTAGTGCACGACAGCCTTCCAAATCCAATGATGTTAGCGTTGTCAGCAATCCTCCAACCTCCACTAACTCATAACACTCTCTGAGATGGAGCTGTTCAAGGACCGGGCAAACACCTTCACCAAATGATATTTCAGTTATTCTGGTATTCCGCAAATATAACTGTTTGAGTCTAGGAGGCATGCACTTGTCAATACAAGAGTCCAACAATCTGCGACCTCCTTGAACCTTTTCCACACTGGCAAATGTCACTTCACGAATCGGAGCATCTATTAACAATTTCTTCAATTTCATTAGCTTACCCAGTGAATGCGGCAAGGTTTCCAACGAAGGGCTGCCTATTTCCAGAATCTCCAAATTGCTGAGATCTCCAATGTCATTTGGCAATTCTTTTAAATTTGTGTCCCACAATTCTAATTCTTCCAGGAACTGCTGACGTGTGACTTGGGAAGGCAATATTTCCATTTTGTTACACCCAGAAAAGACTAACCTTTCAAGCGTGTTAACATTCTCTAGTGTTTGACCAGTGACGATCAAGTTGATGCACTCGGTCAAATCGAGATGTTTTAGTCGAATCAAGTTCATGGAGTCAGGCAGCATTTTCAACTTCTCACAAGAACGCACTATAACCTTTTGGAGATTTGTTAAATCCCCAAAGGATTGCGGCAGCCTTTGCAAATTCAAGCACCCTGACAAATCAATATATTGGACCTGTTTCAAATTTCCAATGGAAGCTGGCAGTGTTTGCAATTCCTCGCACCATGACAAGTCAATATGTTGGAGCATTGCTAAATTACCAAATGAGGGCGGCAGCGCTTGCAAATGTCGGCATTCAGACAAGTCAATATGTTGGAGGCTTGTGAAATTCCCCAAAGAGTCTGACAACGACTCCATTCCTGCCCTGAGTCTTAAGTGCTTCAACGAGCAGAGATGAAAGAACTCTTCAGGCACTGTTCCTCTAAAGTCGTGCAGTTCAATCTTTTGCAGGTACTTCAACTGCCCTATGGACTTTGGTAACTCGAAAAGGCCAATACCTATATTCATCTCCCTCAACTCTACAGGTGCCTGCATCAGTGGCTGAAAATGTTAAAATGAATATCTAGAAACTATACCGCCACCTGTTAGGGCCATACACTTTTAACTAAATTGAAAAAAATAAAATAAAAAAACTTTACATGTACCTCATATTCAGTGTTCCACAAGGTTCCTAACATCGGGGAATTTTCCCTGTGCCACCATTTCCGGAGTACCAATTCCAACACTCTTAGGTTCTTTATTGGAATCCACGAAGATAGGCAACTATTTGTTTGAATCCACGACGGTTGGGAGAGAAGTGTATCTATCTCACAGCGAAGCCATAGAAGTGCTGGGTTTCTGATAACCTTGAATATATTTTCCAAGCGATCCGCTGGAGCTCTCAGTAGCTGCAAACCGCTCATATCAACAATACGATCTTTAAACTCCGAAGGACTTTGGGACGATTCGCCAGATCCTTGTTGAATCATGCTAAGTCCGCGCACCTAAATTGTTAGAGTGAAGTAGTTAGAAGACAAGATTGACATCTTGCGAAGATCAGGAAATCGCAACCCTAAAGGCACGATTCTGTAACCATAAATTTCAGAACAAAACATGATGTCTAGAGCTTTGACACCTACCGTGGAATGCACATTACGAAAGAGGCTGTCAGTCGGGCGCCAAAGACGACGTGGGTATTCAGGAAGCTCCGCCAATTCTCTACCCAGGTCACGGAGATGATCGTGCATTCTTATACAGTTTTCCTCGTCGAACGTGACAAGACACTTGCTCTCAAGAGTCCTAAGACCCAGCGATCCATTCCATACGTTTATGGCTGTATCCCTCTTTATTCCTATGAAGAAACAGGCGATATCTAAGAACATTTCCTTTTCCTCTTTATTAAGACTATCGTAGCTAATCTTAAGGCTACTTTGTATTTCCGTGGGAAGCACTTGGGATAGTTTGCGCAATTGCTCTTCCCAATACTCGGGGCTTTCGGAGTACAGTAGCGCCCCAATCACTTTGAGGGATAATGGCAACCCCTGGCACGCTTTTAAAAACTTTCCAACCAAATCTTCATACTCCACAGCAGGATAAGGATGGTTGAAGGCATAGGAGCAAAAAAGCTGTTGAGAATTTTGAAGATCAAGTCCTGTCATCATGTAAATGGATGACTCTTCTATTCTTGCAGATTTTCTAAGAACCTCCCTATTGCGAGAAGTAAGCAAAATTAAACTATCTGAAGGAAGCACACCCTTTAAGGGTGAAAATAATGCACCCAGCTGCTCAGCATCATCCACGTCATCTAAGACTACGAGAGATTGAGTACAGGAGAGACGATTTTTTAACATTGCTATACCTTCATCAACATTACGCATTACCTGATCCCTTCCGCTCAAGTCTTTATAAAGTTCACTCTGCAAGGATGGTAGACTGCACCTAGCTGCAGCGTCTCTAACGTCATGTAAAAAACAGGACTGCTGGTAATCTGATCTCTTCGTGTTGAAGAAAAATTTTGCCAGAGTAGTTTTCCCCAACCCACCAAGACCCACAATCCCCACAATATTGGGTCCCCCTCTGTTGTGCTGTTGCTCCCATCTCACCGTTCTTTCAAGCTGTTGCAGCTTTTCATCCAATCCGGTTGGATGTGTGGCAACAGGCAATGGTGCTTTTCCAACCTTTTTCTGCACTTGTCGCACTACTTCGTCCACGAGAACGCCTTCGTCACTGGTCATTAGCAAAAGAACAAGCACGGCATGAGTATTTGAAGGTTTGTTTATTAGCACAGTTAAAGTAATACATAGAATGACAGACAAAGTACTAACCCATTACAGGCCTCCAGCTCGAAGCCGCTAATAAGTGAAACGTCAGACAGTGCTTTTCTCCAACCCGCAATTCTTTCCTGACTGTATCTCCCTTTCTTTTCATGACTAATAAGGGCTTCAGCATACACCCTATCGCTCCTCGTCCAGCGTACATTTTTCAAAGCTTGAACATACACGCTATCCTTGCCCGTCCACCGGAGAATTCTCAAAGCGTGAACAAACACTCTATACCTGCCCGTCTGCCGAAGAATTCTCAAGGCTTCAGCACATACTCTATCGATGTTCTTGCCAATGTCCGTCCATCGCAAAGCGGAAGGCTTAACATTATAGAATACCGGAATAACAGTGGCAGCACGAGACTCCATCGACTCCAGCATTAGAACCAGCTCGTCAAGGCACCAGCTTGATTGCGCATATCCCGAGGAAAAAATAGCAACGTGTACGAAGGCAGTTGCTATAGCTCCTTCTATTTGAGAAACTATTTCTTCTCCGCGCTCTAACTCTGACTGGTCAAGAAAGACTCTGAATCCATCCCGAAGAAGCCTGCGGTAGAGATGGCTTGCAAAGGTTTTTTTCACATCGCCGCGATGGTTTATAAAAATTTGATAACTGTAATTGCCATGAGAAGATGCAGAACTGGAAGCGGAGGCGGAAGCGAGTGGTTGAGCCATTTTGATGAATTCAGGGACACACAAAGAAACAAGAGGTGGGTAAGGATGAGGAAGGAAAACGCTAGCGAGTATTAGCACCTGAAATATAGTTGCTCTGGTTGATACAACAACAGGGCACCTCCCAGTTTAGCCGTAAAGATATTGCCCCTGCAGGCTGCGAGTCGACCCTGTTTGAAAACGCGCCGAAAGCAGCAACTTAGTCGGTAAGGCCGTGAATGGCGGCAGGAAACTTCCGCAACTTGATGCATCTCCGGCCCCACCTTGGTCGGCCACTTCCGAAAGAGTCGTTTGAGTGCGTGACAGGTGCGGCTCATTTACAGGAGGATCTGCAATTTAATGGATGCATCATTAACAGAGTCGAGGAGCGCGGAATCCTCGTGACCGTATACGCGTTTAAATGAAGAGTCATTTTCCAGGGTTTGTGAAGAGACAAGTTGCATTCAATTATTCTTTTCTGTGGGCACCGCATTGCTTTATTCGTATCATGTTAGTCAAAAAAAAGTAGAACACGCTTCGTTGTCCAAAGTAAACCCCTTTTACACCACATCTCAGTTAAATTTATTTTAAAGTTTAATGCGAGAATAAATCAAAATAATTTAAAAGAGTTGAATTAACTATTTGCACTTTGCTAGAGGGTTCTAACAGTTTTAGAATTGCCGTTTAAAACCAGGCGTAGGAAGGGAACGCCAAAGTGAATGCCGATGTCTTTTTAAAGATGAGAAAAGTATGTTTATTCATAAGTAATACGGAATTTATTTAATAGAGTATATGAATAATGTGTCTAATCCATTTAATAGAGTTTGCCAATAATATGTTTAATAATTTTCTAAATTGTTAAATATTGTCGCAATTGAATGTATAATAAAGTATAAACTACGTTTTTATTTTTAATTGATATTAATTAAAGGTTAAATATCAATGATATCATGTGTAAGTTGTTTTTATTTGAAAATATGAGAATAGATATATGACCATAAGGAAGATTATACATGTTGATTATTTATGAAAAACAATTTTTCAAAAAAATAATGATTCATGCAGCATTATTAGATTACTTCATAATATATGATTAATTTCAAAAAATTGAGTAGCATTTACCAAGTTTTCGTTTAATTTTTCTACATTCTAGTAATTCGAGGAGATGGAACAATGAATAAATAGGTAGTGTTGATACTTTGTGATGAACATAATTGAATACTTGTGTTTACGATATATGTGATGTATATGTTTCTTCCATATGGGTCTACCATGTGAATTCCATGTCACCTCATAGACCACATTATAGATATATGTGATGTCTATGTTTCTTCCATATGGGTCTACCATGTGAATTCCATGTCACCTCATAGTCCACATTATAGACGAGTGTGGGCTAGAAGCAACTTATCTACTTCAATTTTCATTAGTTTAGGAAAATGAATTGTTTCCTCTCTATGTACAATTGATAGATTTGAAATATAAAATGCCGACCCTTGATCATCTTTCACATCAATATTTTTCTTGATACTATCACTACAAAATTATTGCTTGTTTACATGGGAAATTACTATGCTATTTAGCCTATAACATATGCAAGAAAAGAAAACTTGGGCAAAGTCAAGTTTAAACTTGTTATAATATGGCATGAGATGATACATCAAGAGGGTGTGAATACATGCTAGAAAATGCATGAAATAACCAAAAACATAAGAAACAAGACATATTTATATGAAATGTGAAAGATTAAAGAGGGCATTGATCACACAAAGCAAGACTATGTTTAAAAATGCACGAATTTTACCATTTGTGATGGACGACAAAGTACTTTTTCATGTGCACCCTTCTACAAGGACTTGTGCCAACATATTAGGATGAATTACTAATGGATGTTCCTCCTTTCTTCTATTATCTTTGATATTTTAATTATTAAAATTTCTCTGGCCTACATAATTACATACCCAAAATAATTTACTTCATTATATCAAGGTTTTTGTTAGGGAAATTTTCAAAGATGGAAATTTATATAGAATTTTAGAAACTTTAGTGAATCTTACTAATCCCTAATATGTAAAGCATACAAAAAAATTAATGCATGTCCCTTTCTTTCGGCCTTTTCCCTATTTTATGAAGAAATAAGTTACATTCAATTTTTCATAGTTGCAAGCAACACACTACTTCACTCATACATCCATATTCATATTAGTAAAAAAAAAAAAAAAAAAACATCATTATCAAATAAACTCCCTTTTACACCTCACTAAGTTTAAACTTATTTTTAAGTTCAATTAAAAACACATCAAAATCATTTAAAATCTCTAAATTAACTATTTGTCAAAGGTTTCAAACCATTTTAGAATTGTCATTTAAGATTAACTCACAAAAAAAATAATGAGATGATTTTGCTCTCCCTTTCTTGAAATTATATATATTAAATTTAATAATTTTTCTTATTTCAAGATGATTTTAAAAAATTACAATTTAATTGTTTTATGTTATCACATTTTTTTTGTTGAAATTTGAGGATACAATTTTATTGAACTCTTAAATTTTTTTGTTATATATTTTATATTTTTCAATGTTTAAATAGATTCAAGTTTTAAAAATTCTCTTGCACATTTATATAAAATGTTGAGCAATATATATATATATGTGTGTGTTAAATTATTAAACTAAGTTTCTAATAATATGTTTTATTAGTTTTTATTTTACTAATATTGATTTTCCTTTTTGAATAAAATATGATAAAAGATGTGTTAAAATTGGAAACTAGGGCCAATTTCCACTTTGGGACAGCTCATTTGATGGAGATGATGCTTGCATTAAATTCCTACTTTCGAGAGGTCCAAAATAGATATTAAGATTATCTAATTTGGACAAGGAGAAGTGTGATTTTGAATGTATTCCCTCATGTGTGCAAATTGTTTAGGCCAACCACATCATCATGTAGGCTCAGGAAGCCCAATAGACGTGTCTCTTCACCCTCATCGAATAGTATAAATACAAGTGACCTCTCACCTCATTTGGAATCATCATCACTCACATATTCTCTCTCTCTCTCTCTCGCTCTCTCACACATGTGGCACAAGGACATATTTCTAGACAAAACTGCAGGGCCGAAAATTTCAAGAGTTGACCAAGGGTTGTTTGACCAATTTTGATTGTGATTTTTAGAGAATATTTTTGTTTTACTAGGCCACATTGACTAGCATAAAAATCGAGATTTTTTGGGTTGTTCGAACTATATTGACCGCAGAGTTGACTTTAGTTTGACCAAGTTTGACCACAGATTTTGTGATTGTTTTGGGCTAACTTTGACCATTGTTGGATTCCGAGTTTGAATACCTTTGACTGAGCTTCAAAGGAGAAGTTTGACTATTTCGTTGACCGTCTTTGACTTTCTGGTTAGTGCTGAAGTTTAACTGCAAAAATTGACAAGGTAGTTTTGACTTTGAATTTAGAAAGTCAATTTGACTTGTGTACTCTCTCTCTCTCTATTGAACATTTGATATAATAATAAGAAGAATTGATCAAAAAGTTTTCCATGACATCGGCCAATCTGGTGTCCTCTTATCTTGGCTTGTCTTCTACATTTTTGTTTCATGTTCTATCTAATTTTACTGGCAATGTGATTAATGGTTAATGTGATTGCTATTGGAAATATAAATTGGAAATTGTCATTGGGTTGCTAAAGGAACATTGAAGTAATTGTGCTAAGCATAGAACATAGCATTATTAACTAAAATTAACATGGTATCAAAGCCCAGATAAAGGCAAAGCCCAAGCAAGAGAGAGAAAAGCAATCACTAAGAGAGACTTGTTAGACAAGAATATTGGTCTAGCTTCAATGGCAACTACATCTTACTTCAAATCTGAGGATAAGCTCAAGGAAAAATTTGACTATCATGCATGGAAGATGGTCACTTTGGACTTGACTTTGGAAGAGCATGATGCTATGGACTATGTGCAAGGATGGAGCCTCCTTCCAATGCACCTATTGCTGCAAAGACAAAGTACAAGAAAGGTGAGGTCAAAGCTAAAAGAATTATCATTGACTCCATTCAAAAGCATTTGGTTGCCTATATTTCTGATTTGGGAAGATCTAAGGAGATGTATGATAAGCTTATTGGGATGTTCAAAGTAAAAAATGCAAATCACTCCTCTTTCTCAAGAACAAGTTGAAGGACATCAAGATGGATAAAGGGGAGTCAATCTAATCCTAATTCATGAGGAATACAAAAAATCAAGAATTACCTTCTATCTATTGGTGAAGTCGTTGTTGACAAGGTGCTCACTCTCATCGCTCTTGGAGGTCTTACAAGATAATGGGAAGTGTTTAATACCACCATTCTCAACAATGATAGGATTCCTAGTTTCGATTAATTATTGGCTAGATGCCCTCAAGAAGAGACAAGAATGATGGAGAGATATAAGCCTTCAAATGGAAATGAACCTACTGCTTTCTCCGCTCATGCAAAGAGGAAGAACAATGATGGTCCAAAGAGACAAGGTCAAGGATTCAAGCAAGGATTCAAAGAAGGAAGAAAATGAAGGCGCTGCAATTACAACAAGTTTGGTCACTATGCTAAAGAATGTCCTCACAAGAAGGATACTCCATGGGATGACGACAACAACAACAACCACGACAATTTCAAAGGCAACAACAATCAAAGGAACAACATGTTCAACAATAAAGGAAAGAGGAATGCTCTCGATGCTCGAGATGGAAGTGGTCGACCTCCCAAAAGGACGGGAAATTCCAAGTATCAGGAAAGTAATGATGTAGGAAAACAATTCTTTTATCTTATTTCCGCTCTATCTACTCCCTTTCCTTTGGATACTTTGGATCATTGGTTGATTATTAGTGGAGCCTCAAGGCACTTCAATGTGTACAAGGAGGACCTCTCAAATTTGATTAAAAAGAAGACTAATTTGGAGATCATACTTGGAGACAATGCCACCTTACCCATGAAGGGGATAGGGAAGGTCACTCTTCACTTGAATCAAGGTCAAACCATTCATCTACAAGAAGTATTGTATGTGCCTGATTTGAAGAAGAACCTGGCGTCTATTTCTGCGATTGAAGATAAAGGCTTCAAGGTAGCGTTCATTGAAGGAAAGGTATGTATTTGGCCAAGGAACCCTAAAGATGCATTCACTCTTGGATTTACGGTCGAAGGTCTCTATCAAGTTGGAGGAAGTCCTTTGGCAGCTATGACTTCGATACTTATCTTCAATCTAAATTATGGCATCGAAGATTTGCTCATGTTCATTACAAAGCCTTACCTAGGGTAAGGAAGATGTTCACAGGTATGCCCGAATTCAACATGAATCATGAAGGGGTTTGTCAAGGTTGTGCATTTGGGAAACTTACAAGGGGACCCTTCCCTTCAAGTGAAAGTCAAACAACTAACATTCTTCAATCGGTCCATTCTAATCTAGCCGGTATGTTGCTCGTAACATCATTAGGAGGATACTTATACTATGCAATATTTGTGGATGACTTATCTCACAAAACATGGATCTATTTCTTAAAGAAGAAAGACGGAGTGTTCAAATGGTTATGTTCTTTCAAAGCATTGGTGGAAAATCAAACAGGGAAGAAGATCAAAATATTGAGGACCGACAATGGAACCGAATATGAATCAAATGAATTCAATGACTTTTGCATAGAGGTTGAATTAAGAGGGAAACAATCATTCCATACACTCTTGAGCAAGATGGAGTTGTTGAAAGAAAGAATCTAACAATCATGGAAGCCATCTGTGCCATGCTTCATGACGAAGGCCTACTGAAGTTCTTATGGGGAGAAGTTGCCAACATTGTCATGTATGTTCAAAATAGGAGCCCACGTCAAGCATTAGATTTCAAGACACCTGAAGAAGTTTTCACTGGTAAGAAACTTGATGTTTCTCATTTTAGAATATTTGGTTGTCCCATGTACTTTCATGTGCCTAAAGAGAAAAGAAACAAGTTAGAAGCATCTAGGAAGGAAAGTACATTTGTGGGCTACAGCGAAAATTCAAAAGCATATAGAATCTATGTGCCTGGTCAAAGAGAAGTGGAAATGAGCCATGATATCACTTTCAATGAAGATTCTACCCTTGGGAAAGCAGAGATCTCCCTATCACAAGGAAGGACAATGATGATATTGCAGGAAAGTAGGATGAACCTTTTACAGATGAGTTGATGTCCAATGTTGAAGGCTTGATGGATCCCATTGATCCTCCACCCGGCGATCCCTCTACCTCAAGAAAATACCTTTTTGGCTCAAAGACACTCTCGAAGATGATGAAAGACATATTTCTCGAAGAGGGACATTCTGAGAAATTAAGAAGTCAAACCACAGAAAATTTTAGGGCCTAATATTCGCAAGTGTGCTAATTTTCCATGTTTTTTCCAAAAAAAAAAAAGAAATGTTAATTTCCATTTTTTCTAAAAATTATTCACCCAAAATTTATAGTATAAAATTGTTTTACCTTAAAAATTGCCAAAACTTTATATAGAGACTATATAAAATTATTAGAAATTTGAATACATTTACAAAAACATTGCCAAACATTTTAAAAATTACATATTATGTACTAGTGATATTCGTTGAGGTTTCTAAACTTTAAAATAAATTTCGATCCTTAAAATTTTCCCTGAGTTGAACATGTATCAATGGTACTTAGCTGTTATGAGTATTACTGTTCAATTTGAGCCATGTACGTTCGAAGAAACCATAAAACATCAAGCACGGAAGAATACGACGAATGAGGAGTACAAATCAATCATGAAGAAAGATGTCTAGGACATGATTCGTAGACCCAAGGACAAGTATGTGGTCACTTCTAAGTGGATTTACAAAATCAAATATGGAGCTTATGGGAGTGCTGAAAAAATGAAAAATACAAGGTTATGTTCGTTGCTTGAGGCTTCTCTCAAAAGGAAGGAGTGGACTATGACGAGATATTTTCACCGGTTTTCTGATATATGACTATCTGATCGATTATAGCTCTCACTGCCTCTCAAGGATAGAGTCTACAACAAATGGATGTTAAGACTGCTTTCTTGCATGGCTCGCTTAAGGAGGAATTCTATTTGGAAAACATCAGGGGTTTGAAGTACAAGATCGAAGGACACACGTATGCAGATTGAAGAAAGCCCTCTATGGGTTGAAGCAAACTTTTAGGGGTTGGTATGAGAGGATTGATAACTATCTTATGAAGTTGGGATTTACAAGGAGCAATGTTGATCCTAACCTATACTTCAAGGTTGAAAAGGACATGCCTCTCATTCTGGTCCTTTATGTAGATGATCTCTTTTTGACAAGTGCAAACTCTCTCATTTATCAATGCAAGAGGGAGTTGGCTTTCGAGTTTAAGATGAAGGACCTAGGTCTGATGCATTACTTCCTAGGCTTGGAGGTTTGGCAAAAGCCATGTGATATTTTTCTTTCTCAAGGAAAATACATTTTGAAGCTACTCGAGAGGTGTGGGATAGTGGATTGCAATTTTATGTCTACTCTAATGGAACTCAACTTCAAGAAGCTATGTGGAAGTGTTCTTGGGACTGCATTGGCAAATCCTTCCAAGTATCGACAACTTGCGGGGGGCCTAATGTTCTTAGTAAATTTCCATCTAGACATATGCTTCACTGTGAATATATTGAGTCAATTTATGGTCGAACCTCATCACATACATTGGATTGCTGCTAAGAATCTCTTGAGATATCTCTGTAGCACAATCAACTATGGACTGAGATACACTACCGAAATTTGAGGCTACATGGATATTCTGATGCTGACTAGGTTGGTAGTGTGTTGGATCATAAAAGTACATCTAGATGTTGCTTTTTATTGGGTCCTGCTTAAATATCTTGGATGAGCAGGAAACAAAAATCATTTGCTTTAAGCACCAATGAGGCCAAATATATGTTGCTAGTATGGTTTGTTGTGAAGTTGCTTGGTTGAGGAATATCTTTAGTGAGCTATTTAAGCATGTGTTGGATACCACCGTGATCTACTGCGACAACCAAAGTTGGATTCATCTTTTATAGAATCTCATGTTCCATGACTACTCCAAGCACATTGATATCAGGTACCACTTTATCCGGGATATGGTATCGCGAGGAGCAACAAGGCTCCAAAACATCAAAACTAATGAGAAGGTCGTAGACATCCTCACAAACCCCTTAAGGAAGGTCAAATTCTTAACCTTCTGAGAGATACTTGGAGTCATGGAAAGACCCTCCCATAAGTGTCCCGCTTGAGTTGGACACTGAGCTCTAGGAGCTCCTAGGGGCTTGCGGTGCTTCTTGAAGCTATGAGTGACTATAGGGTGAGTGGTTCACCTTCCCCTATTGGTGTGTTGTGTACAGGGTGAGTGGTTCACCTTCCCTTGTGTTACCTGATAATGGTTGACATCTGTGTAGGGTGAGTGGTTCACCTTCCCTTATGATTGACGACACATGTGTGTACGGTGAGTGGTTCACCTTCCCCTACAATTGACATATGCATAGAATGAGTGGTTCACCTTCTCCTATGGCTTATGAGCAGGATGAGTGGTTCACCTTCTCCTAATGATGTCCCAGCATACATCATACCCATGTAGTTTTGGACTCATGGGAAGTACCTCTCATATAGCCAATGAGTTGGGAAAAGTGTATAGGGACCATAGCACTATTGATGGACGCATCGTGTACTGCCATACTCCCTATGTCTAGGATGCATGGTGTTCAACAACTTGATCTGGGATCAAATTTAATTGAGGTTCTACCTCTAGACTAACTTTTGTTAGTGGAGAGTGGTAACATCTTGTCACTCACTCTTGATCGATTCTTCTTCATTATTGATATCAATGTTTAGCAGAGTAGAGATGAGATGAGATTTAGAGATGGTTCATGATGAAAGGATGGCATGATGATCAAGTGGAATTATCCCTAGTTGAGAGGGAGTGTTAAAATTCTCCCTAATTATAGTTATGTTAACCCTGACTTGGTGGATAAGTGTGGTTTGAATAAAAAAGTGCATGTAGAATCTTTTTTAGTATAGTTGGCTATAGTTACAAAGAAGAGAGTTTATCATTGGGTAAAAGCTTGTGCATTTGAATTGAATGTTATGCCTACCTCAACATTTGAATGTATTGTCATTGGGATTGTATAATGTGTTATTGGGTATGGACCAAATATATCTTCACAAGACTAAGGTAAACTGCTATGATGAGGTTATTTATTGTTTGGATGATAATGGAGAACAACGAATCTTACAGGGTAAGAACAAGGAAACATCATATAAAATGGTGACAGCTATGCAGACAAAGCACAATTGCAGGAAGTGCGTTATTTGTAGTGCATATTTCTAATGATCAAGGTAAGGAGGATGATGATGAGGAGGTATTGAGTAGGTACCTGACCTCGCAACAGTTTCATGATGTGTTTCAAGCATATATTTCGGAGTTGGAGCCTAACAGGGAAGTGGTTTTTCTATTGAGTTGGTATCAGGGCCAGCACCAACATTAAAGGCATTGTACAGGATGAGCACTCCAGAGTTAGTAGAATTGAAATTTCAATTGAAGGAAATGTTAGACAAGGTATACATCAATCCAAGTGTATCACCTTGGGGTGCATTGGTGTTGTTTGTGAAGAAGAAGGATGGTACTCGCAGGTTATGCATTGATTACAAGAAGTTGAACAATGTGATGACTAAGAACATGTATTCATTGTCGAGGATTGATGACTTGGTTGACCAGTTCAAGGGAGAAACAATGTTATCAAGGATTGACTTGAGATCAGGATATCATCAGGTACGCATTAAGGCACATGACATCTACAAGACAACTTTCTGGACCAAATATGGGCATTATGAGTTTGTTGTAGTTCCATTTTGTTTGACTAATGCTCCAACTATTTTTATGTTCTTGATGAATAGTGTGTTGCATCATGTTGAAGGTTCAAAATGTTCTGCCTCAACATCGCGGAAAACCACCCGGTCGGGAACTTAAAGCAACTCCTTTTCTGTTTGGAATGGTGGCTCCGACTAGAATTATAGAACCAGTTTCCCTTAATAAAAATTATAAAGATGGATGAGATATATAAGTGTGAGGCTAATGATGTAAATAAAAGTAAGAAGTAAAGAATAAATAGACTTAAAATATATATCACGAGAAAGGGTTTCTCTATATATGTGATTTTAGAAAGATCTCACATATAACATGACAATATAGATCAAGTCTTTTATGAGGTTAAAACAAATAAAGATAACTAATTTAATTAAATAGTTAATTAAATTAGTTGATGAAAATCATTGCACATATAAGATATCGTTGTTCATGCATATATTTAAAATATTTCAATCAAACACATCAATAGTGATAAATGCTTAATTGCTTGCAAAAACATATATGATAAACACAATTAAAATAACCATTCAACTCATAAACACAACACTAATGCATAGATAGCAGTACCCAATATATGTTGACTCTGCTCATAACTGAAACAGAAATGCTTCTGCTTTCTATTAACATCACTTCAAGTTACAATAGTGCAAACCGAAATATTTCTTGCCAAAATTCAGAACCTCTCCTCCATATCAACGAAGGGGACTTCTAGCTTCTAATGAAACTACAAATATAGTAAAGTAACATAAAAGATTGGAGTGGTTTTAACAAAGCACACTTGAAATAAAGTAAAAAAACAATAATAGATTTCAATTGTAACAACTTGACTATGGTTGGGATGAAGGTTGCTCTCCCATAAGCTGTCGAAGTTCACATATCTCTCATTGGCTTTAATTCAGGTGGATAATGAGGCTATATGTGTATCCGTGCAGTGAATATCGCATCATTGAGTGATGGAAGCAGATGAGTGGTCATGTTGGAGAGACACCTCAACTTTAGCCACTAAATATGAGGGTTAATTAAGAAATGTCAATGGCATTCCAAGTCAACCTTTAACAGATTCTTGATGTTCTTAGCCTTCTTCTTCAATGATTCCTGCCATGTTTTAGTTAACAATTTAACATCGGGAAAGGTATCCTCAGGGTAGTCTGAAATCAGGTCAGCCTGCAATAAACTATCACTGATAGATTCAGTGAGATTGTTTGAAATATCTCTGGCACTTAAAATTTCCTTTTCTGCATGCTTGATTTTTATTTCCCACTCTTGGAAGACAATCTCTTTCTGTGATTCTTCAATTTTAGGGAGATCAGCTGATCTCCCTTCAGTACTATCTTGCCATTATATATAATCTGAAATCTTCTCCTCAACCTCCCTATACTATGTCCTCAGATCATACAATTGGTTCACTAATGAATCACTTGAATGACATAAGTCATGGATAGTGGCTAATTTATGACAAAAAATAACATGTTGTTGAGCAAGGAGATTATTTAGTTCTCCTGCTTCCTTCGTAAATTCAGTTATCTCAGGATTCACCTTTGATTGTTCAATATTTTGTTGAAGTTCTTAGATTTAAGTATCCCTGCTCTTCAGATCCTATTCATGTTGAATATTTAAGTCATTAAAGTTATTTTGTAGTTCTACAAGTTGTGCTTGCCATTGTTGAGCGATTATTTTTTTTCATTCTCAGAACCTCGTTCTAGCTGCATAATCCTTTCATCTTTCTTCCTTAGGAGTTGTTGTACTTTATAGGCTTTATTAATAGTAGCACCAGCATATGCTCCTACAAATTGCGAGAGTCTCCCGAGATCCTCGGTAGGAGTAGCTTGAGTATCTTTCCAAATTAATTCAAAGGAAGAATTACAAGGGACTACGACCTGGGTTTGTTCAATTCTCCTTCTTTTTCTCTATCTGCTAACCATAGCTCTATGTTTTGGACTATAAAACACATCAAGAGGAGGAACTTCGTCAATTTTCAAAATGAACTCAGAGGTCGTGAATACTGGGATGACTTCTAAATAATTAGTGTCCAAATCTTTATCAGAAGCCTCAATAGTAAGCGAGTTCTTCCCTGTAACTTTTGGGGTCTATGTAATCTTCATTTGCAATGGAGTCTTTGGACTTTTATGATATGTTTTTTTTGTGAATTGCTCCCATATTGCATCCAAATTTTTGTCTGTTAGAGTTTCTTTTGCTTGAGAAGAAGAGGAAGTACCTGTCTTTTTTATCTGAGATACATAATGGACTTGTCCTGTACTAGCCGAGGTTGTATCTTGCTCTGTATTTTGTTGATGTAGCATCAATAAATCTATAGGCAAGTGAGTTATCCTTTTATTCATATACTGATTAAATTGAATCAAATCCTCATGAATTAACCGTGTTGCTACTTGTTTCTCAACCTTTGCATAGATAGAACTTGATTCAAATAAATCATCAAATTTATCTGGCTCATTTGTGAATCGCCTAAGTTTTTCCTATGCAGTGACATTCTTGGCAATATCATTAGGATCACATTGTTTATTGGGAATAGTTGGGAAATTAAAACATTGAATTTTTTCAATCTCAAGACTAGCGTGCCTGAAATTGTCAAGAGCATAGACACCATATTGAATAGGGAAGGTAGGCCACATTGTCTTTTTAGCATCTTTCAAAATCTTTGAAAGGCCATTCCCTACAGTTTGGTAGGAAATCTCTCGAGCTAAGATTTTATTAGAACATAGAGGGGAAACACATGAGGGTTTGCAATACTTTCGAAGATCGGGAGTATAGGTTGTACCCGAGAATAATGCAGGCATTTCAGTAGCTTCAGGTGAAGGAGGCACTAGTTATTGTTGAACAACAGGTTTCTTCCTGGGTTTAGTTGCCCTAGAAATTTTTGTTGAGTATTTCTTATCGGGGCTAGTTTGGAGAGGAAAACACGAGAATAAGTGGATATTTACTTAATTGGAGAATTCCTTAGAGCGAATAACCAACTTCATATCAATTAATGTCTTTATGAGCAAAATATAGTGATATCAAGCCACAATAATCAAATCGTTTAGAACTTAGAAATCATAAATTCTTTACATTTTGGCATTAAATGATAAAATGTGGGTTCACATGGGCTTTTGTACATGTCAGCATATCGGAGGATTATATCGGCGAAATATTATGGTTGTGTCTTTGAAACATGTGATATTATTACTTTCCAATAGACTTTTATTATTAAAACATAACGACTAAAAATATAAGTGGGAAGGGATATCAGAGATCTTGTGTCGGAGGTTTGATATCGGGGATTGAAAAGAGTGACAACCGATAGGAAGTTATGATACGTATATGAGGGGTTTATCAGAGAATCAAAGGCTTCAGAATATCGGAGATCAGCAATATGTTGATATCAGAGTATCGGAGATGTCATATATCGGAGGATGGGTAAAAAGAGATATCAGAGAATCGACAGATCGAGGTATAAGAGTATTTTGAGTGATGCTTATATGAAAAGTTCCGATATTCATAAGCTCTGATAATGCTATGTCGTAATCTCGTGGGGTCAGGCCTTTTATTATTATATTCACAAAGAAGTGCTTTATTACTTTTAGTCTTAGAATATTTGAAAATTTCAATCGGGAAGGGATTTATTGCAACTTATCCTATGGGACATGTTACAATATTTAAAATATTTTGATAATACCTTTTAAATAAAATCCTATGGGTAGCTTATTTATGATTATGTGTTATGAGTCTTAGCTCCGATAAGGGAATTTTCTTATTTAGTTAAGTTTTTTGGTGAAAAAAACTAATATTGTCTTATATTATTTAAACTAAGGGATTTTATTTAAATTTAAAAGGGTCCCCATTATTTATTAGTTCTACTGTTAACCTTAATGGGGGGTTGTTGACTAGTACAACAATTGGTGACATACTGGGCGAAACAGTTATCTCTATTAAAAATAAATGAAATTTTAAACTATTAAAGGAAAATACTTAGAAAGGTAAAAATACTTGGAGTTAAATTAACTATTTGCACTTTGCCAGAGGGTTCTAACAGTTTTAGAATTGCCATTTAAAACCGTGAATGCCGATGTCTTTTTAAAGATAAGAAAAGTATGTTTATTCATAAGTAATACGGAATTTATTTAATAGAGTATATGAATAATGTGTCTAATCCATTTAATAGAGGTCGCCAAGAATATGTTTAATAATTTTCTAAATTGTTAAATATTGTCGCAATTGAATGTATAATAAAGCAGAAACTATGTTTTTATTTGTAATTGATATTAATTAAAGGTTAAATCAATGATAGTCATGTGTAAGTTGTTTTTATTTGAAAATATGGCGTGGTTTTTTGAATGGATATATGACCATAAAGAAGATTACACATGTTGATCATTTTATGAAAAAACAAATTTTCAAGAAAATAATGATTCATGCAGCATTATTGGATTACTTCACAATGTATGATTAATTTCAAAAAATTGAGTAGCATTTACCAAGTTTTCGTTTAATTTTTCTACATTCTAGTAATTCGAGGAGATGGAACAATGAATAAATAGGTAGTGATGATACTTTGTGATGAACATAATCGAATACTTGTGTTTACGATATATGTGATGTATATGTTTCTTCCATATGGGTCTACCATGTGAATTCCATGTCACCTCATAGACCACATTATAGATATATGTAATGTCTATGTTTCTTCCATATGGGTCTACCATGTGAATTCCATGTGACCTCATAGTCCACATTATAGGCGAGTGTGGGCTAGAAGGAACTTATCTACTTCAATTTTCATTAGTTTAGGAAAATGAATTATTTCCTCTCTATGTATAATTGATAGATTTGAAATATAAAATGCGGACCCTTGATCATCTTTCACATCAATATTTTTCCTCATACTATCACTACAAAATTATTGCTTGTTTAAGTGGGAAATTACTATGCTACTTAGCCTATAACATATGCAAGAAAAGAAAGCTTGGGCAAAGTCAAGTTTAAACTTGTTATAATATGGCATTAGATGATACATCAAGAGGGTGTGAATACATGCTAGAAAATGCATGAAATAACCAAAACCATAAGAAACAAGACATATTTATATGAAATGTGAAAGATTAAAGAGGGCATTGATCACACAAAGCAAGACTATGTTAAAAAATGCACGAATTGTACCATTTGTGATGGACAAAAAAGTACTTTTTCATGTGCACCCTTCTACAAGGACTTGTGCCAACATATTAGGATGAATTACTAATGGATGTTCCTCCTTTCTTCTATTATCTTTGATATTTTAATTATTAAAATTTCTCTGGCCTACATAATTACATACCCAAGATAATTTACTTCATTATATCAAGGTTTTTGTTAGGGAAATTTTCAAGGATGGAAATTTATATACAATTTTAGAAACTTTAGTGAATCTTACTAATCCCTAATATGTAAAGCATACAAAAAAATTAATGCATATGCCTTTCTTTCGACCTTTTCCCTGTTTTATGAAGAAACATGTTACATTCAATTTTTCATTATTGTAAGCCACACACTACTTCATATTCATATTAGTGAAAGAAAAAAAAGAAGCAAAACAAAACGAAACTCATCATTGTTAAAATAAACTCCCTTTTAAAACTTATTTTTAAGTTCAATTAAAAACACATCAAAATAATTTAAAATATCTAAATTAACTATTTGTCAAAGGTTTCAGACCATTTTAGAATTGTCATTTAAGATTAGCTCAAAAAAAAATAATGAGATGATTTTGCTCTCCTTTTCTTGAAAGACTTTACATTTTATGACTAGGCATGAGTGTCCTTGAATAGATTCAGCCAATAGTATCCAACATTCAGAATCTTATGAGCATAGGTGTCTCCACCATAGTGTCTACCAGTTGGTCCATCATGTAGCTCATGCAAGACTTTTTCTGCTTCATATTTTTCTAGATATCTTGACAAAACATAATCATAATTCCTTTTAAAAAAGACATAATTGACAAGCTAATATTGATTAGCTTTAAGTCTAAGTTCTCTTTTCTTTTTGTAATTGAGTTTCAATGGAACATAACCATTTTTTAAGTAAAAAATAAGACCAACGTATTGGGATTCAGTTCCAATGGGACATACGTATGTAATTTGAACATTATAACCTGAATCTTCATTAGCCAAAGTGTCATAAGCTCCAGTAATCAATCTTCAAAAACCTTGACCACTTATTATTTTAGTTGGTTTAATTTCTAGGTCATATTCTTGTAAGATGGTAACCCAATTTTCCCTTTTCTCTCCCAATTCCTTTTGGATAAGTAATTGTCTCACTACAGGGAAAGGGATGATTAATTTTATATGTGATTTTAAGAGGATGGGCCTGAAATGTTTGATGGACTTAAATACTTCAAAGGCTTGTTTCTCAACCTCTAAATAATTTAGTGCAGCTCCCTGTAAATTGGAACTAAAGAAGGAAATTTGAGCTTCAATTTTTTGTTCATTAGGTTGAGTCAACACTGTTACATAGCATCGTTTAGAATAAAAAGTATAAAAAACAAATTGTTTAGCAAAATTAGGGGTTGATAACGAAGGTGCATCAATGATTTCCTGTTTTATTGACTCGAATTCTTTTCTTTCGATCATTCCCCACTTGAAAATTGACTTCTTCTTGATCATAACCTGTAAGGAAAGTACAATTTGAGAGAAATATGGGACAAATATTTTAACAAAATTAATCTGCCCAAGGAAGGATAGCATGGATTTTTTGTAGTGGTAAGGGGATTTCAAATATTGCCTTGATTCTATCTAGGTATATGCAAATTACTTCTTAGACACAATAAAACCTAAAAGTTTACCTTCGTTAAGAGCAAAAAATGACTTTTTAGGATTTAAGGAGATTCCAAATTTTCTACATCTTTCAAAGATTTGTTTTAAATCATGTAAATTATTACTCCTCTATTAGTAATAAATTGCATTTTCATCTAAATAGACTATAACTATCTTGTTGATCAAACCTCTAAAAGCAATATCCATAGCTCTTTGGAAAGTAGCGCCAACATTAATCAATCCGAAAGGCATTTTTTGATAAGCGTAGGTCCCCCACTTAGTCCTGAATGTGGCTTTCAGTCTATCATCTAGATGTACAAGAATCTGATTGTATCTTGAAAAACCATCTAAGAAAGACATTAGTTCAAAACCAACAACATATTGTATAATTTGTTCCATTGGAGGTAAATGAAAATTATCTTTTTCACAAGCTTTGTTTAAATTTCTAAAATGTATACAAATACAAATATCTCCATTCTTCTTTCTAACTGGCACAAGATTTGAGACCCACTTGGAATGTCTAACTGGGAAAATAATTTTAGCTTTGAGAAGCTTATTCAGTCCAGTCTTAATCTGAGCTTCCAAGTTAGGGTGAATCTTCCTAAGCTATTGTTGAATTAGCTTAACATCTAGCAGCATATGAATTGTGTGTTAAATGATGGATGTGTTATAGGATTTTAGATCATCATAATTTCATGCAAATACATCCTTATATATTTTCAACAGATGAATAAAAGAAGATCTTTCATCTGGTGAAAGTCCAAGGCCTACATTAATGTTCTAAGGCTTATGATCAGATCTTATGTTGACTAATTCAAATCTCAAGGAAGAGCTCTTATTTTTGCAATTGGTGGTCCTTTTGAATCTATCTTTCTGATCATATAAGTCTTCCAATTTTACTACATGTTTAGGCAAGTTATTTTCCTCAAAAGACCTGTTTTGCATTTTTTCATGTTCATCTTCGTCAATGACCTGGTCGAATTAGGACCCTTTTGATGTTAAGAAACTCAGAATGTCACTATCATCATTAAACACACACCAATTAGTTACGTTGTCTGGAATGGAGGGGTGAAAACTAAATTCAATTGAAAATTTGTCAGGACTGAAACCTTCAGGTGGAATGAGTTTGGGAGCAACATTTGCTAGGAGGCCAGCACAAGCATTTTGTATTTTTGGGATAGGAGCTATATTGAATGCAGTAAAATGAAAAATGAGGTCTTGGATCAAATATTGGTAATGCTTAAGGTGACTTGAAACACAATGGATTTTGTTTCTATCTTATTTAATAATAATCTCTGAGTCACCAAAAACTTTAAGGTATTTGATATCAAGACTAATAGTTTTTTATAAGCCATGTACCAATGCTTCATATTCAACAATGTTATTGGTACGGTCAAATTCCAATCAGCGTGAAAGCATATTTTTCTCACCCTCAGGGTTTACTAAGATGCAACCGAATCCTGCACCTTCATTAGATTTCGAACCATCAAAATAAAGAGTCCAAAATAAACTATCATGCTTATTTACAAGGTTTTCTACAATATTAATACACTTAGATGAATCTATTTTAGAATAATTTTCAATTTGAGATGAAACAAAATCAACTAAAAAGGGAGATGTTTGTGCTAGAAAACTACAAAGAAAGATTCAAAAGAATAGTTTCCAAGAATGTTGTTTGAAAATACTACTGGTTCATTTTCCTCATCAAAAGAAGGAACTGAATGTTTCATATGTTTCTCCCCATCAGCATGAATTTGATTTGGTTTTCCATTGTAGGGAAGTCACATATGTGACCAATAAGTTGCAAAGTAACCGTGTATCTTTTCAGACTAGTCTCTGCTTAAAATAAGGCCATAAAACTCAGGAATGTCAACCCCTAATATATCAATTATTTGACAAACCTTTGAATCTGAAGATAATCTAATTAAAACAAAATTCATTTCTCCCAAAACTTTGACCTTTGAGCGATCTAATTGAATAATTTGAACAACATATTTCTGAGGTGATATATTTGGTTTAAGGAAAATTGCATAAGGCATGATATTGGATGATGCACTAGAATCCACTAAACAATTGTGAACGTTTTTGTTAAAGATTTCACAAGTCAATAAAAAAGGAGGAGTGTGAGAATTTGATCTGTCTCCAATTAGAATAGCATCAGAGGGGTCAATTTTATCTAAGGAGACATTAGGAGGTTTACCTTTCCCTTTTGAAGATTTTACAGTGACAACAGTAGGTAATGGAGATGTAGGGACTGCATTTAACTCCTCGAGTAAAATGTATGCTGTTTTTTTGACTTAATAACTTCAAACCTTTTTCATGTCTTCCACAATATTATATTCGATGGTATCAGAGTCTACCAAGGTTTTATATGAAGAAGGAGATTTAGAAGTAGTTGGATCAGAGTTTGAAGAAGGAGTAGAAGTCTTTTTTACTATACCTTTGTCTTTATTAGGAGGAGCAAGAGATTTCTATTTTTTATTTGCTGGAGAGGTATCAACAGGTCCCTTACTTCTAGTACTAACTGGTAGGGCTTCCTCTTCTTGTTCATTTTCTAAGGAAGCTAGAATAAAATCCCATAAACCATGAGCTTATGTTAATTCTTCTTCTTGGGACTCCTTAGCAAATAAGGCCAATTATTCCTCTTCATCAACTTGGTCAGATTCTGCATTTGATATAATGGCAGGTGGTTGTGACTGGGATGGTTGATTTCTTTTAAAAGGACGAAAGGAATTTTTTGAAGATTCAACAACTTGTTTCTTAATATCTACCATTTCGTTAGACATAGTCATCAAAACCTTTTGTAATCCTTCCAGGTCAAAAGGATCTTTGGGGACTTTCTTCTTGAATTCATCCTTGAAAATAACTTTTTTGTTTTCTTTCTTTCCTCAAGAGTGGTTTTCTTCTCAAGAGCAAGGATTGTTTTTTTGACATATAAGGCTTCTTTCATATTATCAAATAGTACCATTTTATTTGCCCTATCTATGAATATTGCAATATTTGAAGGGAGAGCACCAATGTACCATTAAATTTATACATTAGCACCAGGTCTGGAGGTGGTTGGGTTTTTATTTATTAGTTAATTAAATCTTGAGTTAAAGTCCTTAATCATTTCATTTTGATTAGCTTTAAGATTTGACAATTCATTAATCAAAGTGGAAGTTGTTCAGTCATTCCCAAATTTGAGTAAGAATTGTTCTTCGAACATATCCCAACTTGTTATTGACCCAACAAGAATAGATAAATACCATGACCCTGTGGACCCTTCAAAAGTATAAGGAAAAATTCTGACAACAAAATCTTCTTCTGTAACTCCATTTAAATTTATGGCTAACATGAAATTGTGAAGATGTTCCTCTTCAGGGAGGCCATCATCAGGATTGAACTTAGGAAGGAATGTTTTCTGGATGTTTAGGAAGAGTATGTAATGGTGGATCCGCCTGTACTGCCCCAAGATTGTTCCATGGTCTATTCTCCATCTTGGGAATATTGGGAACAACGGAAGATACAGAAGATGTCGAAGTTGATGGAGATTGGGAAGTTGAAGATGTTGCTCCTGTGGTATTGTTGATTATAGTAGCACCAGGTGATTGTGGCTGAGAAATAGGAATGGATGGGATGAGAGGTTGATAAGAGGAAGGTAAAGAGGTGGAGATGTTGATGTGAGCTCACTAGTAGAAGAGCAAGTCCCTAGGGTACTTTTCCTTCTCCGGTGAGTGGGTAATGGAAATTAAAAAGGTTTAAATCCAAGTTTCTCACTTTGGGATCTAGTTAATACACCAGAATGCTGTAAGGATGATGAAACACTTCCTTCCTATATATCAGTTTGAACATTTTTTTCTCGAGAAATGGAGATTTCCTCCAATTTTTGAATTAATGTCTGAACTTCAGGAGGCTCTGTAGGTACTTGTGAAGAAGTTTGGCCAACAAGCTTTGGAAATGTGCTAGGATTTTTGGTGGCTATTTGAGTAACTTCAAATCTTGGATTTGGAGATTTAGAATGTGATCTGGAAGTTAGTGGTGATTTTGATGGAGGATGACTCTTAGAATGACCTTTACATTTAGGAGTGGATTTTCTTGCCATTCATAATATGAAGGCCCTCCTTCTAGCACAAAAAATGTTGAAGGCTCAAAATTCTCTGCCTCAACATCGTGGAAAAGCACCCAAGAAGGAACTTAAAGAAACTCCTTTTTCATTTGGAATGGTGGCTCCGACTGGGATTATGGGACCAGTTTCCCTTAATAAAAATTATAAATATGGATGAGATATATAAGTGTGAGGCTAATGATGTAAATAAAACTAAGAAATAAAGAATAAATAGACTTAAAATATCTATCCCGGGAAAATATTTCTCTATATATGTGACTTTAGAAAGATCTCACATATAACATGACAATATAGATGATCAAGTATTTTATGAGGTTAAAACAAATAAAGATAACAAATTTAATTAAATAGTTAATTAAATTAGTTGATGAAAATCATTGCACGTATAATATATCGTTGTTCATGCATATACTTAAAAAAATTTAATCAAACACATCAAGAGTGATAAATTCTTAATTGCTTGCAAAAACGTATATGATAAACACAATTAAAATAAACATTCAACCCATAAACACAGTACTAATATGTTCACTATGCTCATGAGTGAAACAATGACAGTTCCACTTTCTATAAAAGACTAGAATGGTTTTAACAAACCGCACTTGAAATAAAGTAAAAAGACAATAATAGATTTCAGTTATAACAACTTGACTATGGTTGAGATGAAGGTTGCTCTCCCATACGCTGTCGAAGTTCACCTATATTTGTCATTGGCTTTAATTTAGGTGGATAATGAGGTTGTATGCTCATTCATGTAGTGAATATCACCTCACTGAGTGTTGGAAGCAGATGAGTGGTCGTGTTGGATAGACACCTCAACATTAGCCACTGATTATGAGATTTAATTAAGAAATGTAAATGGAATTCCAAGTTAACCTTTGACAAATTCTTGATGATCTCAGCCTTCTTCTTCGATGATTCCTACCATGTTTTAGTTAACAATTTAACCTCAAGAAAAGTATTCTCAGGGCAGTCTGAAATCATGTTGGCCTACAATAAATTGTCACTAATAGATTCAGTGAGATTGTTTGAAATATCTCTAACACTAAAAATTGCCATTTTTGCATGCTTGAGTTTTATTCCCCACTCTTAGAAGACAATCTCTTCCTATGATTCTTCAATTTTAGGGAGATCAAATGATCTCCCTTCAGTACTATCTTTCCATTCTATATAATCTGAAATCTTCTTCTCAACCTCCCTACAGTATTTCCTCAGATCAGCCAATTGATTCACTAATGAATCACTTGATTGACATAAGTCATGGATAGTGGCCAATTTATGACATAAAATAACTTGTTGTTGAGCAAGGAGATTTTTTAGTTCTCTTGCTTCCTTCTTAAATTCAGTAATCTCGAGATACACCTTTAATTGCTCAATATTTTGTTGAAGTTCTTGGATTTGAGTATCACTACTCTTCATATCAGATTCATGTTGAATATTTAAGTCATTAAATTTGTTTTGCAGTTCTGCAAGATGTGATTTCCATTATTGAGAGATTATTTGTTTTTCATTCTCAAAACCATGTTCTAGATGCATAATCCTTTCATCTTTCTCCCTTAGGAGTTTTTGTACTTCAGAGGTTTTATCAATAGTAGCACCGGCATATGCTCCTGCAAATTGCAAGAGTCTCCTAAGATCCTCTGTAGGAATAGCTTGAGTATCATTCCAAATTACTTCAAAGGAAACATTACCAGGGACTAAGGCCTGGGATTTTCAATTTTCCTTCTTTTTCTCAATATGCTAACCACAAATCTATGTTTTGGACTACAAAACACATCAAGAGGAGCAATTTATTCAATTTTCAAAACAAACTCAGAGGTCGGGAACACTGGGATGAGTTCTAAATCATCAGTGTCCAAAGCTTTATCCGAAGCCTCAATAGTAAGTGAGGTCTTGCCCGTAACTTTCGGGGTCTGTGTAATGTTCATCTGCAATGGTGTCTTCAGACTTTTAATATATGTTTCTTTTGTGAACTGCTCCCATATTGCATCCAAATTTTTGTCTGTTGGAGTTTCTTCTACCTAAGAAGAAGAGGAAATACCTGTCTCTTTTATCTGAGATACATTAGGGACCTATGTTGTACTAGCCAAGGCTTTATCCTACTCTATATTTTGTTGATGGAGCTTTAATAAATGCATTAGAAAGTGGCTATCATTTTATTCCTGTACTGATTATATTGAATCAATTCCTCAGGACTTAACTATGTTGTTGCTTGTTTCTCAACCTTTGCATAGATAGAAGTTGATTCAACTAAATAATCAAACTTGTCTGGCTCATTTGTGAATTCCCTAAGTTTTGCTTGTGTAGTGAAATTCTTGGAAATATCATTAGGATCATATTGTTTATTGGGAAGAGTCGGGAAATTAAAACATTGAAATTTTTCAAGCTCAAGACTAGGGTGCCTAAAATTGTCAAGAGCATAGAGACCACATTGAATAGGGAAGGTAGGCCACATTGTCTTTTAGCATCTTTCAAAACCCTTGAAAGGCCATTCCCTACAGTTTGTTAGGTAATCTCTCGGGTTAAGAATTTGTCAGGAACATAAAGGGGCAACACATGAGGGTTTGCAAGATTGCCGAAGATCCAGATATAAGTGAAGGATTCTTCTCCAAACCGTCTTCCAATTGATATTAAATCATTGGTGGCTTCAGATGAAACTCTAGGAGCCTTTTCATCAAAGACACTTTGGTGAATCGTTAACATAACTCCATGGCAAATTTTATTGAAATGTGGATGGAACTTAGATTCCCACAGTATGTCATGATAGATATGGATAGGTGTAATGTCCTCTATGGTCCATTTCCATCCCATAGATGTAAAATAGGAGGTGAATTAGATGGCATCCATTATATAGGCGCTCATATAAAAACGGGGAACAAGTTCGGGAAAAAATAGTATTTTCTCCTATAATTTAATATTTGAGTGGCTAAATTGTCAAATAATATGTTTCCCCAATCCATAATATAACCATTAGATGCAACATCAATTAGTGGTACCCATTGGTCTGAGAATTTCTGGGTATTAGGGTAACCATAGATTCTACACATCATAGTAGTTGTATAACATAATGGTCCAGCAAGGGAAGCAATAGCATACATACCCTTTTCCTCATGCTTGTGTTTGTTGGGATCTCTTCTCCATTCTTTGATGGGTTCTGACTGATCCTCATGTTCACTCATGAATTTATATACAAATCGCTTGTCGTATTTTTTCTAAGGCTATGGCAGATGATACATCTTGCTCAAATCACTGTTGGTAAATGACTCAATGATTGTCTTCCTCTGAGTCATGAAATTTATATCTACAATATTCATATGGTCGATAACCCATTTGACCATATCTGTATAGGGCATGATTTAGGTCGGGCCGCAATCCCATGTAGGAATGAATTGACGACGTCATTGTAGGTAGTTTATGAAACAGGGTTATAATCATCAGTTGTGGTTGTTTTCTCTTTCACCTTAGGTTCTTCGTCTTCAAAGAGTTTACAAATGGCTTCCCAAGAAGAGATTCCATCATCGGGAGTACAAATGTAGGCGTTTTAGTAGCTTCAGGGGAAGGAGTGACTAGTTGTTGAACAACAAGTTTCTTCCTGGGTTTAGTTGCCCTAGAAATTTCCACTGAGTTTTTCTTATCGGGTATGGCCTGCAGAGGAAAACACGGGAATAAGTGGAGACTTCCTTAACTGAATAATTCCTTAGAGGGAATAACCAACTTCATATCAATTCATGTCTTTATGAGCAAAACGTAGTGATATCAAGCTGCAATAATCAAATCATTTAGAACTTCGAAATCATAAATTCGTTACATTTGGAAATTAAATGATAAAACATGGGTTCAAATGGGCTTTTGTACATGTCAGCATATCAGAGAATTATATTTGAGAAATATTATGGTTGTATATTTGAAACATGCGATATTATTACTTTTTGATAGGCTTTTATTATTAGAACATAACGACTAAAAATATAACCGAGAAGTAATATCGAAGGTCTTGTATCGGAGGTTTGATATCGGGGGTTGAAAAGAGTGACATCCGATAGGAAATTTCGATACATATAAGAGGGGTTTATCGGAGGATTGGAGGCTTAGGAATAATGGGGATCACCAATATGAGGATATCGAAGTATCAGAGATGTCATATATCGGAGGATGGGCGAAAAGAGATATCAGATGATCATAGGATCAGGATATCGGAGTATTTTGAGTGATGCTTCTATGAAAAGTTCTGATATTCAAAAGTTGTGATAATAATACGTGGAAATCCTGTGGGGTCAGGCCTTTTATTATTATATTCACAAAGAAGCGCTTTATTACATTTAGACTTAGAATATTTGAAAACTTTAATCGGGAGGGATTTATCGCAATGTATCCTATGGGACATGTTACAATATTCAAGTATTCCGATAATACATTTTAAACAAAATCCTATGGGTATCTTATTTATGAATATGTATTATGAGCCTTAACTCTGATAAGGGAATTTTCTTATTCAGTCAAGTTTTTTGGTGACAAAAAACTAATATTGTCTTATTTTTATTAAAACTAAGGGATTTTATTTAAATTTAAAAGGATCCCCATTATTTATTGGTTCTACTATTAACCTTAATGGGGGGGGGGGGTTGTTGAGTAGTACAGCACATCCTTATCTAGAAAAATTTGATATTGTATTCATTGTTGACATCTTGATATATTCTAAGAATGAGGAAGAACATGTAAAACATTTAGCATCATTATTGAGATTTCTGAGAGAACATCAGTTGTATGCTAAGCTTAGCAAATGTAGTTTCTTCCAGAAATAGGTACATTACTTGGGGCATGTGGTTTCCAAGGAAGGAATAGCAGTGGGTCCAGAAAACATAAGGGCCATCATTGAGTGGGAAACTCCTAGAAATGTGGAAGAGGTAAGATCATTCATGGGACTAACAGGTTACTATAGAAGTTTCATCAAGAAATTCTCTCGCATTGCATATCCTATTACATCACTGCAGATGTAAGGTAACAGATTTGAATGGACAGAGGAATGTGAAGCAACTTTTTAGCAGTTGAAGCAATCATTGACGAATGCTCTAGTGTTAAAGATTGCAAATTTTGACCAAGAGTTTGTGGTATGTACAAATGATTACAAGAGAGGACTTGGTGGAGTCTTAATGCAAGAAGGACAAGTAGTGTGCTATGAGTCACTGAATTTGAAAGAGCACGAGAAGAATTATCCAACACGTGATCTTGAGTTGGCAACGATTATCCATGCATTGAATATGTGGAGGCAATATCTTATTGGTAGGAGGTTTGTATTGATGAGAAATAACAATGGGTTGAGGTACCTATTTGACCAACTAAATTGGAATGTCAGGCAAGCTAGATGGTTGTTCACGATTAGTGAGTTTGAATTTGAGATCATGTTCATTAAGGGAAAGGAAAATATGGTTTCATATTCTCTTAGCAGGAGAGTACATGTGAATCACATAACCACTCTGAGTTCGTATGGGACAAACTTATAAGATTGGATCTTACAAGCAAGACAGTAGGATGACAAGTACATGGAGCTTATGCACATGTTACAGCAGGGTATAGGTGATCAGGGTGTGGACTATCATCTTGCAGCAGATGGTTTGATCAGATTTAGGGATAGGATATATATGTCGGACAACAGTGAGCTTAAGAAGACTATCTTGAGAGAGTTTCATGCAAAACCGTATTCAGGTCACCCAGGATACTAAAAGACATTCACAACAGTGAAGAAATTTTATCATTGGCTGAACCTGAAGATGGACATGGTAGAGTTTATGGCTAGATGCTTAAACTGTTAGCAGGTGAAAGTAAAGTGTAAGCATCTAGGTGGACTACTACAACCGATTACATTTCCAGGGTGGAAATGGGAGGTAATTTCCATGGATTTCATTACAGGTTTATCGAGGACATATAGACAGTATGATTCCATCATGGTTGTGGTTGACATGTTGAAAAAGGTAGCACACTTCATTCCATTGAAGCCTACATATTCAATTAATGATGTGCCACAGGTCTTTATAAAATATGTAGTGAGGTTGCATGGTGTCTCGAAGAAGATTGTGTTAGATAGGGATGCTAAGTTTACTTCTAGATTTTGGAAAGAGTTGTTTGTAGGTTTCGGTGTATATTTGTCCTTCGTCATGGCTTATCATCTGCAGACAGATGGGCAGACAAAGAGGGTCAACAAGATATTGGAGTACATGTTGAGGATGTATGTGATGCATTAGTAGAGGAGATTGGAGGAGTACCTTCTGTTGGCTGATTTTGCTTACAACAATGGGTACTAGGAGACACTGAGGATGAGTCCATTCAAGGAACTGTATGGGCGGAGTTGTAACACTCCCATTGGTTGGAGTGATACAGTGAAAAGAGTGTTGATAGGACCATACATGTTGCAGATATGGAATAGGAAATACAGGTAATTAAGAAGAATCTGAAGGTAGCACAGGACAGGAAGAAAAGTTATGCAGATCGAAATAGGTTATCTAAGGAGTTCTAGGTTGGGGAATAGGTGTACTTGCGCATCAAGCCCAAGAAGAGATACTTGAGGATTAGATCGTATACCAAGTTGGCACCTCGGTTATGTGAACCTTTCAAGATTTTGGAAAGGATTGGACCAGTAGCCTATTGCCTTGCACTGCCACCGATAATGAAAGTCCATAATGTTTTCCATGTGTAATTGCTTAAGAAGTATGTTAAAGATGTTGATCATGTGATTGAATGGTTTGTATTGCAGATGGAGCCAAAAGGAGAATTTAAGCTAGAACATTAGTGTATTTTGCAGAGAAAGATGTTCATGCTTCGGAACTGAGCAATCAAGCAGGTTTAAGTGTAGTAGAAGCACTTTGGGCCCAATGAAGCTACATGGGAGATGGATGATGAGATGTGGGCTACATATCCTTCTCTATTTGTTGGTTAAGCAAATGTTTTTGGCATATGTTTGGTGTGATGTTTTGGTATATGTAGATATGTATATGCATGTAAATACCACCATGAGTTGCGTTATAAAGCTCCAATAAGCAGTATGGATGTCATGTCATTGGGGCTGTCATGTTATTATGTTTATCATGTTGGTTTTCTTCTCAACAGGTTGATGATTGTAAATACTGCATCGAGCTAAGTTATAAAGCCCCATGGGTAGTATGTTTTCTTTTCAACGGTTTTGTTGGTTGTCGGTGTCATTGAACACCGAGGACAGTGTTTCCCTAGGGGGA
Source organism: Pinus taeda (assembly GCA_000404065.3). NCBI lineage: Eukaryota > Viridiplantae > Streptophyta > Pinopsida > Pinales > Pinaceae > Pinus > Pinus taeda. The sequence goes on along the minus strand of APFE031277303.1, from coordinate 5,145 downwards.
GGGTTCTATAACAACCCTGGTCAAAATTTCATATAAATAAAGTTAATAAAGGAAAAAATAATAACCAAGGTCATGGGACACATATTCCAAGATGAATTTTGGGTAAAACATATTAGTGTGGGCATTCATTTTGTTTATTATGGCTAAGGGAAATTGACAAAGGCAATGGAGAAGGCTTTGGAAAGGAAAAATGGAATTTTTGGCAATTTATTTATGAAAATAAAGGAAATTAGGAGAAAAGGAAGGTGAAACATCACAAGTTTAGTGTAAGGAGGAAATTGAAGGAAAAAAATGGAAAATTCAAGAAAATAGGGGCTTCATTGATAAAAAGTCTTCTGAGGATCAGTTCACAACCTTTTGTTAGTTCAGTTTTGGAGCTCACTCTCTATTCTCTCTCTCACACTCTTGGACACTTAGAGAAATATTGGAGCACTCTAGCATTGGAAAAAAGAAGGAAAATGAGGAACAAGAAATCAAGAGAAATAAAATATTAAGCAAGGAAGAGTAGGATCAAGCATCTCTAATGAGATTACTTGCAGGTATCAATTTTCATGTGTGATTTCCTTCCTAGTTTTGGCATGCATGTCACATACAAGTGCGTTTTGGTTCTCTTGTTGTCATTGACATAGGTTTTGCAAGGTGTGACAATGCTCTTCAACCTTTCCTTTCCATTTATGGATAGCCATCGTGTGGTGGGTTTGCTTATATTTGGTTGAGATGGGTTTCCAAATGGATTTGAAGTTGAGTGGGGTGGTCTTGGATTATTCACAAGGCCTAGGAATCCTGGGATGGGATAAACGGTAAAGCCTGGATGTGAACAACTCCATTGAGCCTAGGAATCACTTGACGGATGAATGGCGGGATACACGGTAAAGATCAGTGGTGAATACCCTTCATTAGGACTATGAATCTGTTGACCCGTAATGATAGGATACACAGTAAAACCCAGAGGGTGGAGACCTTGTAGGCCTAATAATCCCTTGACCGATGATGGAGGGATATACGATAAAGCCAAGAGGTTGAGACAGACAAATTCTTCATGGTTTAGGTGGAGAAATATGGAGTATCCATTCTTGTTTAGGGCCTAGTGATCTAATGGGGATTGCAGTAAAGCATGTTTCTATTGATGAGGGTTGAGGTGGTTTGGCCTTAGGAAGACCTGGTTGATTTTTTGTAAGTCCCACATTCATGCTTGGAATATGGCACGGGGGTGATTGGCTAAAAGAAAGATTTGGTTTAGCCAATCTATGGTCAGGTGGTTCGTGGAAGTCCCAAACCTGGTTGGATTATGAATTCATTAATAAGAGCTCCTTCTCCTTGGTATTTCATGCGTAAATTTACTGGTTCATATATGTTTTTTATGGATATTATATCGTTGTTATTTCTGTTGGTCATATGTTGGTTATAAGCATGTTTTATGACATTTATGATGTATGACTCTCATCATGTTTTCATTAGAAAATGAATGTACAATGAATATATTACCTAATAGATTATAATGCAACTATTGGGATAAGGCACCAATGCTTCCTTACGAATATTAGATAAGTATGAGACCCCTATAATCAAATATGTTGTTATGACCTGCAGGTTACATACTTGTGACATGCTTGACAAAATGTATGTCATGGCTAGTAGGGGTGAAGACAATTTATTGATCACATGTTTGCATTAATACCTTTTTTTCAATTTCATTTATCATTTCTAGAAGTTTTGGGCAGTGCTTGAGTTCTAGCCCTAAAAAATTGGCACAAAATCTAGGGTCCTTGGCTCAGAACTACCTGGAAAAGGCCATAGTCGCTGCCATGCCTTATTGTGGGAGAATTGGGAGGCTTTGGTCGCATGCATACCTTTTCCTGGGAGCGACTGACACTCTAGGATAGTGAAAAGGCAAGTTTCCTCAGGGGTTGGGCACCTGGAAGGGTTGGTTACCTCCTGAACGGTTTGTAGCTCCTTAGCGACGTCAAATTGGTTTTGTTTTCTAGGTTCCACTTCGTTAGCTTTACATTGGTAGTTGAATCACATCATAGTAGCTTCTCGTCACATGTTTACCCTAGTGGACTAGTTAGCTTGGGTAAATGTGGGAGGAGGGTGTTGCATGCTCCTTCCATATCAAATGACGTAAAGACTTCACTTATTAGAGCTATATCACTTATATAATAAATACTCTTTCCATATCAATTAAGTCAAAATATAGGAATTTATCAATTCCAAATTGTTAGAATCAAACCCAAAACTTACTTGTAAAAATATTAAACATTTTATAAAATATTATTAATTTTATCTCACTTTAAAATATTAATTAAATAATTCGTAATATCAAATCACACCAATTAATAATATTCCAAAATAATTTAAAATTTTATAATTTTAATGTGATATTTTTAACTTCCGAGAACTTAACTTTGAAATCGTTTTAATTTATAGTGAAACCTGTATTTGGCTTCCAATTGATGACTATGCTCACTTGTTGAGGCAACTAGGATATTGTTGTCCCTTCCCACATTTGAAATGTACCTCTCTTATTCATATTCAACTAGATGCAATGCTTTTTTCTTTTTCTTTTTAAGGTTTGGTTAATGATACATGTCTGAGGGGTTTGAATTTCCGATCACTTGGATTCACAAGGGCTTTCCAACATGCTTTTTGCCAAGTGTGCTACCACATGTGGACCAACTAGATGCAATGTTATGGAAGCATGTAAATTCCTTGTAATTTAGAGTATAACTCACAAGATTTGAATTGAATTAAATATATTTATTCTAAAAACATCAAATGGAAACAATCGGAAAATAAATTTGTATTTTAATTTTTCGAGAAAATTCGTAGTGATGGAATTTGAAAGGAAAAAATTGTGACCTACATGATTCTACATGCAACCTACTTAGCTACATCCATTCTCTTAGACCTCACACAACCCAACCATTATACTCTTACATCATTGAGCACCCATCCATTAAATACTTAGTGGCTTCTGCTTTGCTACTTTCAGTGTGGCCTCATGACCTCTTGGTCAAACTCTGTTTGAGATGCGCTTAGAAATAATTTCTTGTGCTTGACTCTCCTCATGCCAGCTTCAACCCAACTTTTTTGGCACCTTCCATAACACTACCACCCATTCACTTCGCCTCCTTATGGTCGATTTCCCTTGATATATTGTTGTTGTCACTGGTTTGAAAGCTCTCATTGCCAATAAGGATACGATGTCACAAGTATATAACCACACACTCCATTAGGACTCTAATAACTACTTCTAACACCTACAAGTCTCTTCTAAAGCTTGATATGGGCATGACTCTCACTCTTTTCCATCTCACCATTCTCATATTGAAAAGTTATATCTTCTAAGGGCAGAAGGATTCCTTTAGTGCCCCCAACTTTTTTTCCGCTAATCTTGTGATCTATGCATCTATCATTAGTCACAAACTCAATGAATGATCTAGGGTTTCTGGCTGCACTATGTCGTTGGCTCTAGCCTTTCAATATTCTCACCATGACCATAACCAATACACATCTGCATAACTTCCATGGATTTGTACATGGCCTAGCCCAGATCTGCTACGTCAGTTTCTCCTTTGTCATTTATCTCTCATCATTAGCCAATTTCTTCCCTTTGGTGGCTCTCGTCTCCTCTATTACTTCATGTTATTCGTGGTTATATGTGCCAAGTGCCTTATCTAATCAAATCAAGGCAATCTCTTTCACCGAATCACCATTGTTGTGCCCTCGATACATCTTTGTCAGGGCTCCACAACGTAGCCATCATGGTTGTTAGCAAGTCTGCAATCAATTTCATTGTGTTCATTAGGGCTTTGTCAAACATATTTCATCTGCCATGCTGCTCATCCACTTGTTTTATGCTAGAGAAGTCCTCAACATAATATAATTTTTGGGTCAATCTCTTAATCCACACAAGTCGCTTATTACATCTTCTCACACCTTGGCTTCCAACACCCTGGGCCTCATTCTCATCATCTTATCGCAACATTGCACCTTATGCCAAATCACAACTCCACCATATTGACTTCTTCCATAGACCATCGCGTTACTTATCTCAGGCATGTTGTCATTACCTTCGACTCTTATACTTACCACTTTGGCTCTAATACCATTGTTAGGATCATAAAGCACCAACATAAGCAGTGGTGTCTAAAGACATTGTCGTTTTGTTCCTAACAACCACTAAGATGATTTAACATGAGTTTGATCAACCTTTCAATAAGCTACATCGAAGGTGAATACCATGGGCAAAACCATGGGTTACCATAAACCTGGAGCCCAAAAACCACCGATAACATGACCGATTCAAATTTAACGAGACCACCCTAACAATGATATTTCAGTTATTCTCGTCTTCAACATATTTAATCATCCAAGTTTAGCCATGCACTTGTCAGTAAAAGAGTCTGCCAATCTGCGACCTCCTTGAACCTTTTCGACACTAGCAAATGGAAGTACACCACCAATTGGGCATTCTCGTACATTCAAATATGTATGATTTTTCAACACGCTGATGTCCAAATCTGATAGCTTCTCTATTCCTTTACACTCGCTCATGTCTAGAGATTAAAGATCTGCAAGACCACAAAGCCTTGTTATTTTCTTTAATGCACAAAAACCCTTCAAGCGCAGGGATGTTAGTGTTGCCGGCAATGCTCCAACTCCACAAGATCATCACGACTTGAGAGATCCAACCATTCAAGGACTGGCTAAACACCTTCACCAAAATGATATTTGAGTTATTCTCGTCTTCGACAAGTTTAACTCTCTCTATCTAGGCATGCACTTGTCAATAAAAGAGTCCAACAATCTACGACCTCCTTGAACCTTTTCTACATTTGAAAATGGTAGTACACCACCCATTGAGCATTCCAATAAATTCAAATCTCTAAGATTTTCCAACTCCCTGACACCTAGATATATCAGCTTCTCAATTCCTTTACACTCCTTTATGTCCAAAGATTGAAGCTTTTGTAGGCCATGAAGGCTTATTACTTTCTTTAATGCAAAAAAATCGACAATTTCAATGTTGTTAGTGTTGTCGGCAATGCTAAAGCCTCCATTAACTTATCACAACCTACGAGATTGCAGTCTTCAAGGCCAGGGAAAACACCTTCACCAAATGTTATTTCAGTTATTCTCGTC
>APFE031277296.1:6140-17359 GCA_000404065.3 Pinus taeda | reverse complement strand
AATTTAATTAAAATATAAGGTGCTATGATTTTTCTAAACACATAAAGGACAAAGGGTTTCAGCAATACAATGGATATGATCAAAATTTCAAGTAAAGTGAAGTTACGATATATAAAATCGGATAGACAGGCGAGCTCCACTTTCGACTCTACCGATCGTCTTGGACCGATGGTTTCAGCGTGGAAGGTCAATGAACGCCACTGAAACAGTTTTATAAGTAGTTGTATTGGACTATCAATTTCGACATCTGGATCTGGTATATTGTGAGGTTGCTAGCATAAAACGGTGAGTAATCTTCATTTTGAGTTTACATCTCTGAAAGTACTAATGGTGGGTTAATGGTGGGTCATTGGAACACTGCAAAACCCTCATTAGGGTACAAACAGATTCAGAAATCCACACTTGGGTTGGGATTACTGAAAAAGCCGCACCTGGATATCGGTTAGATTGAATTACATCCATATAGTTTGCAGAGATATTGGAAATTCCTCATTTGAGCAGCACGAGCTTTTTAAATCCCCAATTCGGGTGTAGAGATATAGTAAGATCCCAATTTGGGTTTATCTGAATAGAGGAATCCTAAATCGGGTGTATGTGCGCTGGATTGTTTTACTGTACTGCGTACAATTTATTGATTTAGTAATCTAGTGTGTGTATAATCTCATAAATCCATGTTGAAGTGCAGATATCTTCAAGAATTTACACTTTGGGACCACTGTACTGCTCTAGAGTCTTAAGTAAGTAATAGTTTTTCTCTTTTTATCTGCTTTATGATCTATTTTGTTTGTTTTCCTGCTTTTGATTTAATCAGAGTTGCGATTAAGCAGGTTCTTCGTAGCAGTTACGAGTTTTATAAGGGAAAAATAATACTGTTACGAATTATGATGCCATGTACCAGACATCATGGACCCTGATACTAGGGTTGAATATATATCCCAGAGAACTAAGTCTATCATGAAAAGTAATGGTCTTTTAGATTTCATATCATAGGATCTAAAGTGAAAATCTGCAATGGCCAATGTGATTGATACTTGTTCATAACTCAAACCATACTGTCTGTCAATATATCCAGGAAGGATATATATGGTCATGTCATCCCATTGCAATATTATGTAATGAACACGTTCTTTAAAGTATTTGCACATTGTCTAAGTTGCGGCACAATGTTGCTCAATCCTACTGCGGTCTGTTAAGATACTATTCAAAATAAACCATTACCATTATAATTTATACTACTAAACAATCTTCAAGGACACAGAGACTAATTAATAGGCTATTTAGTATTATCATTCACCCTCTCCTCGCTTTTTTTTGAGTGACCTTGATGGATCCTCTTGAGAAAGGTGATTTGGAGAGCATCCTTAGTGCTTACGGTTATTATGAGTGAAATCATAAACAGATAAATTGTGACACCCAAAAATTCTCTGAAGCCAAAAATCTACTTCATGTTCTTGGATTCAATTAAAGAGTGTTATGAGGGCTTGGTAGGCTCTCTTATCCATAGCACCTCTTGTAAGCCTTATGTATACACACACACACAAACAGAACTTTGCCAGAACAGAATAGCTTTTACCCAAGGAAGTAGTTTTCTGTCATCCATTTGCTTGAATTTCTTTCTCGAATCTTTTGGACTTGGAGCCAGCAATGGCTTTCAGTGAGTTGAATGATGGGACGACTCTTTGTAGCATGGTTGAATTTTATTTTAATTGAATTCACACTGATTTTCTCTTCAATTCATTAACGAAAAGGAGTATTCTAATTGGTTGTGTCAGGTGATTGCGAAATTCTTGGTGTTGATGTATAGCTATTTGAATATCTCCATGAGCCAGAAAATAGTCCCTGATGGGATCAAGGGTAGAGAGATTCACCATTCATTTCCCATGACACTTTTTCAAGTACATTACATTTTGTTGCAGTACATTTTTGTTTTCATACCCAAGATCCTACATCAATAACTAGCAACAACTTTGTTGTGTTCCTCAAAACCATGGGTGCAAGAAATGTGAATTGGCATCTTGTTGATTACCATTAACAATCATGTTAAGTAGGAAATAATTTTATTTGGTGTCCATTTTTCCAACAATCTACTGACAAGCTATCTTCGCTTTACAGCCTCGCATAGTGCATCTGGATCATCATATAATGAAGCTTCTTAAATATTGGACATGGCAATTTGCTATCATAAGACCAGTTTTGTCAATTTTAATGATAGTTTTCCAATTGCTTGGCCTATATACTGGATGGATCAGTTGGGTTTTCTCAATTATATTGAACATTTATGTATCCCTGTCCCTTTATTCTCTGGTCGTTTTTTACCATGTCTTTGCCAAGGAGTTGGAACCCCACAAGCCCCTGGCAAAGTTTTTGTGTGTCAAAGGAATTGTATTCTTTTGCTTTTGGCAGGTACGTCATGTACCAAAATGTTTTGATACCATATATTAGACCTGTGAAACAAAAACATAATTACTGTTATTTTGGAGAAAAGCAAGTATAATAGCATTTCCTTGCCCTGCCTTGCATGTATTCTCTTGTTATAGGCTTCTCTTATCCAGGTTTTAGCATTGTAAACCATTAATAATTCTTCCTTTGTTTTTAGGGAGTTGTACTTGACATACTGGCATCTACCGGTATTATCCGCTCCCACCATTTCTGGCTTGACGTGGAACACATTCAAGAGGCTTTACAAAATGTGCTGATCTGTTTGGAGATGGTGGTATTTTCTGTTATGCAACAATATGCATACCATGTTCACCCATACACCGGAGAAGTTCAGGAGTTGCTTAGAAAGGGAAGGAAGGCAGATTGACAAACTTGACCATAGACATTATTTAGATATCCTAAAAGATATAAGCTCAATAGTGAAGAACAATTTTCAGGGTTTTTTTTAGTTGGCATACATTGCCAATTTTGTCATGTTTTTTCAAAATTTTTAACACATCTGATAGAGATAATAGTTTTGAAGGTTGAACGATCGATCAATGAGTTATATTTATATGTATTGATAGTTCTGTAGTTGATATATTTCTGTTGAATTTACATGTATTCTTTTTTGTTTTGTTTAATTTTTTTCTATATATATTTATTCTGGTCTATCCAGTTATTAATTCATCATACCAAGTATTGTCAGACACTGTATTTGTCTTTTCATTTTGCGATGTTCTCTGAAAACTTCAGAAATATCTTGCAATCTAGGTGTGCATAGAAAACTTCTTATCAGCAATGGATATTGGGATGCCCATGCCTACTTAGAAGGTGAGGGAGATGAAAAAACCTAGTAACATTTTGATGTTTATGATTATCACATTCGCCTATAGCTCTATGACACCATCTAAGTACACTGATGACACCATCTATGCTGGGGAAAAACTTATAATTCCTTGAGAGGGATATGGGAGCTCAGATTATATTTGAAAGTTTGTAGTACAGGTTGTCATGGAATGTGTATGCAATAATTTTCACAGCAGCCTCAAGTCCCCAGTCTTGTTTAGATATAAGAGATCGTCCAGTCCAGTTTGAGTTTTAGATTGTTTATGGTAGGTTATCTATCACAAATTTTAAGGAAATATGTGATAAGCCAGTTGGAAATGTATTTGTTTTGTTTATAATTTGTTACTCAGGGGCATGATGTCATGTTCTAGAGATACCATGTCCATGTCTCTTTACTATTTCGTAAAATGCAAGTTGAATGCTAATCATGCCAGAGTCCAATGATGCTTTGGAAACTCATGTAGCAAATGGGTGATTGGTGTTCCCTGCATGACAATGCTACCCTGCATTTATTAATAAGCTTTATCGTTGTATTGAACTCTTGTATTTTGGTGAGTGGTCTGACTGTATTTATCAAGTATCTTTATTCTTTGTCCCACCTTATTGTAGAGCATTTCTTAGCGTAGTTGCTGTTCAGATTTTTGAATGCATGTGAAACTAAGTTGCCATTTTGTTCCCTTCTATCCATTGTATAAGACTTGTGTAACTGGTTCTGTTTCCTTGGTTGAGTGCAGGTTTCAGTTGATCAAATAAAAGCTGCAAATAAGTACACTGATGACACCATCTATGCTGGACAAAAACTTATAATTCCTTGAGAGGGATATGGGAGCTCAGATTATATTTGAAAGTTTGTAGTATAGGTTGTCATGGAATGTGTATTAATTTGCACAACAGCCTCAAGTCCCCAGTCTTGTTTAGATATAAGAGATCGTCCAATCCAGTTTGAGTTTTGGATTGTTTATGGTAGGTTATCTATCACAAATTTTAATGAAATATGTGATAAGCCAGTTGGAAATGTATTTGTTTTGTTTATAATTTGTTACTCAGGGGCATGATGTCATGTTCTAGAGATACCTTGTCCATGTATCTTTACTATCTCGTAAAATGCAAGTTGAATGCTAATCATGCCAGAGTCCAGTGATGCTTTGGAAACTCATGTAGCAAATGGGTGATTGGTGTGCCCTGCATGACAATGCTACCCTGCGTTTATTAATAAGCTTTATCGTTGTATTGAACTCTTGTATTTGGTGCCTCCAGAATTATTGAACTCTTGTATTTGGTGCCTCAAGAATTATTGAACTCTTGTATTTGGTGCCTCCAGAATTATTAATTTCCAACCCTTATTGCGATGTGAATGAATAGTATTTGTCATTTGGTATGCATATCAAGCTTTAACTTCTTGTGATAATAAAAAAATGCAAGCTGCATACTGGCATTTGCCTCTCAATTGGACTATTTAATGGTTATTTTCCACAAGTAAATAAACAGTCTTCATTTCAGATGGCATTTTCTCTTTGAAACTGTGCCTCTGGACAACAACCTGCTAACTTAACTGAACATTCATAAAGCTCTGCCAAATATTAGTAGTTCACGGCCTATTTTAAATTCTATCAAACTTATTCGAACTAACACAATATTTACTTAAGCGGGGTCATTTCACACTGCTTAGTACAATAGAATGATCTTTCTTGAAATAGAATAAGTACTTCAAAAAAGTACCTATGAATTTTACTCATAGTTATTTGACTTTAACCTTAACAGAATCCTCTCGGAATCCCTATATGTCTTCTGGTTCAATGTGTCCCTTGTTTTACCCAAAAAAGATGAAGCAAAAAGGGCATCCTGGCCTTGCACAGCCGGACATTAGAAACTAAGGAATTGACAAAAACCATAAAAGGAGGATTGGAAAGGAGGAGACTCTTCCTGTAGCCTGAAATCTTAAATAATCCCCAAAGTTTTCTTAGCTTTTCATAGAATTAACAAACACTCATATCCTTTATACAATGTAATTGAATTGGCACCTAAAAATAAAAAAACCTCAGGAAAAGATTTGCACAATCTTTCATTTACAGAAGAGGCCAGCAAATTTTCAATTTTTCAGAATTTGGCCATAATTTTAAGGTTGAACAGCGTAACCTTAAACCCTAACCCCAGAAATAAATATCCCACTAAACCCCAAGTAATACATATAAGATCAGACTGCAAGCCAAAGAACTCAGTTTTTGAAAATTTTCACACTGCTGGATTGTTTGAGGAAGAGAAGCCCTTGTAGCCGTTGTACGCGTACCATGCAATTCTCGAATAATAGAACCCTGGGACAAATAGGATTGTTCCCAACAACGCAAACAACATACCTGAACAACAATAAATAGAAATCCCACAAAAATAAAATCAGATATAACCCTCAATCTTCAGCAGTAAGACAACACCGATATAAGAGGCCAAAAAATCCAAAAACAGATTTGAGAAATAGAAGAAAAATGAAATGCTTTATTTCCGGATAAAAATCATAGACAAACCATGGGTTCTGTCACCCCGATTTGCTGAGAGAACATGAAGAGGCCAATGGCAATGACGATGGTGCCGAGGATTAACAGTGCAACTGCAATATTATGGTTAATTGTCGATAGATGTTTATTTTCAATGGGGAACACAAGCAAGAGAATCTTTGTGATCAACACACACCCACTGAAAATTAGCATCATTAAAACTATTGAAATTCTTGCGTGCAACAGTCCTGCAATAATTCAATTATAAGAATAATATAACAATAATTTTTTTTTGATAAGAAATACACACAAGACATAACAATGATTTACTTACAATTGGATTTTGCAAGAATATCTCAAACAATTGTTTTATAATTTAAAACTGAAACTAAATACACAAAGAAATGCAAGGCATAACAATGATTTATTTTTTTTTTGTTTTTAATAATAAATACACACAAGACATAACAATAATTTATTTGCAATTAGATTTTGAAACAATATCTCAACAATTATTTTATAATTTAAAAATGAAACTAAATACACAATATTTCAACAATTGTTTTATAATTTAAAAATGAAATTAAATACACAAAGAAATGCAAGGCATAACAATGATTTACTTACAATTATATTTTGAAATAATATCTCAGAATTTGATTACTATTTAAAATTGAAACTAGTATTAAAAGAAGTTTAAAAAACTTATTTTTCTTATGAAATGAAAAAGCCTAGATGGTGGAAAGTAACTATGCAACTAAGGAGAGTGTTATGTGTTTTTATATCTAGAAATGCAGAGTGTTATTACACAAAGGCCCATGCATGAGAAGGTAAGGTAGATGGAAAAGTGATAGAGTACTTTGTGAAGAAGACTATTATGTTGTCATAAATTATATTTTTATTTTGACATAAACTTTCAAAATGTAGGAAAGTAGAGAGAGAGTGTTATGAGTTTATCTCTAGGAATCTAGAGTGTGATGATAGAAGTTCATGTATGTATGAGAAGGTAGATGGAAAGTCCAAGTCATATATGAGTAGGTAGGGTAATTTAGATATATTATTATTCTCCAAGGACCACGGAGCTAACTGAAATCCATTTTTATATGATTTGTGACACAAGAAGAGTTAGTCAATATTACCATACTAGGAGTAATGAACAAGAGATGTTTTTGTGTATGATGTTGCCATGGAATATAATCGGCATAGGATTAGTGTGGGTTGGAGGACAATACAGAGCTCGTTCATGAGCTCAAGCATTTGTTTTCACCTCCTTATCGACCACCTGTAGCGTCATAAGGAATATATCCTGGCAGGGATTCAGTTCATCACAATGTGATATGGTTTAAGGTCTTCATATTTCTAGGCAAATACATTAGAATGTTGTTTGAAAAGATTAACATACCTCTCCTTAAAATTTTGTATATCGATATGGATACCCAATTGTTGTTCGTGTGAATTCATTTGTTTAACTTCACCTTCCACTAGGCAATCTTTAAGGTATCTAAACAAGTTCAATGGATATTTATGACTACTTTTATTCCATTTCATAGCCACTTTAACCCCCGAATAGGGTTTTCGGCATGGCTTCCTCAATTCAAACTCATTATCATCGACCCTTGCCTTCAGAAAAGCCCATTCAAATTTCAATATTCTTCCACACACTATGCCTTACGGCGTTTCCTTTGCAACATTAGGTGCAAATGCTAGTTTTTAATTCTTCTCTAACAACTTTGCTAAATAGCCCAGCCAAATCATAGGGCACTTAACCCCACTTGACTTTATTTTAAAAACTTAACCAAACCTTATTAAATTTAGACCAAAAATAAAATAATATAAAAATAATAAAAATTTATAATACGATCGCTCGATCACATCATAAGTTCTCAAACAAAACAATTTTAAAAAACACCGATAATTTCATTCTTCCGATCTTCCGATTGCGAAAAGTCAAAAGTATAAAAAACAGTGTCATTCTAATCCTTTGAATTGGATTTTCAATTTGGATTCATTCACGTATGAATCAATATGTTTAGTTTGATTACTTTATTATTAATTTAAATATTAAATTTTGAATTAATTAAATTAATTAATATATATAAGATATATGATTAATTAAATTAAAATAAAATAAATTATTAATTAGATTAATATTAATTATTTAATTAGTTTATAAATAGTTAATTTGTTTTATAGTTAGATTAAAATTAATTATTAGATAATTAAAATTTAATTTGGGATTAGAATTTAATTAAAAATTCTGATTTTTTTAAGCCCAACAATAGAATTTCTAGAATTATGTCAGATTTGACTCATCAACTTTGGAGGTTCATAGATTGAGTTTTAATTGGCCAAATGAGGCCTAGGACGGCTCATTGGAAAGATAAAATCATGGAGAACATTTATGAGGAAGTTTCATTAATAGATTTGGTAATTTATTGGGCCTAAAATCAGACAGAAGATCAAAATCTGAATTTTTAAACAAAATCAATTTTCTGAGTTTTATTTTCTTCATTTTCATTTGCCAAAAGCCTCTTCTAAGTGCAGATCCATTCATCAATAATATTCTTGGCCAATTAAATCATCACATGCAAAGTTCATATTTCTTTTTCAATTAATTATTTAATTGCATTTGATTGGATTTGTTTTAATGCTAGAAATGACATCTTGATTTTATTGTTGTCTCTTAATTTATTTTGATTTCTTTTCTGCAGGAAAACATTAGAAGGGATATGGAGAAAATGATCTAAATTAATGAGAATACTCCAACAATTAAAGATTGAAATTTGAGCAAATAAAATTTGATTGGGCAGATTTATTCTTCAACAAACTTTCTTCTCAAAAATACCTTTGGAAATATTATAAATAGCAGATTGCAGAATGTAATTAGGGAGTTGCTCTCTTATGCAATTTTGGACTTCTAAAAGCACTTCTACAATAGGAATTTAGAGTTGTAGGAGGAAGGAGAGAAAATCTCAGATCTGAGAATTATTAAGGATTTTTCCTTTGTATCTTGAATTATGTATGATGGGCAGAGTTTGCATTATTGAAGCTTTAGTTTTGAAATCAAAAATTCAAGCAATGTAAAGCATTGTTGGAGACCAGGGTCAGAGAAATGGATTCAATAAATTGGTATTTTTAATACTACTATTTCAAATACTAGTTTCATTTTTATGATAACAAGAATGTGTCATTTTATTCATGTTTGTGCACTTGTGTTGATATGGGTAATTTGTCTCAATGTTGTTATTACGTATCTCTACTCTTATGGATTAAATTCTGATTTCTGAGTAACTATTTACTCAGAAATCTATCTTATAAACTGATTTATAAATAGTGATGTGTTGTGAACTATTTTTGCATATTATTGTTTAATTATTGGATTTACTGATTTGACAATCAATATCATTTTTTGTGAACTACTCCCTGAGTGTTGTTGGTTTATTATTTCAGATAAGAGGTTTCAATAGGATGTGTTTCGGTATTCACAAATGTCACTTAATTGAACTACTTCATTAGCTTGATATTAACTAAAATCCAGACATATTTAAATCATTATCATTTAATTATCTTGCTCTTAGTTGGGTTAGATCTATATTTTCCTGATTGAGATAGGATTAGGATTAATTTCTTTTGCTTGCATTATAAAATAAGTTTGTATTTAGATTAAGTTCTACATTCTTTTAAGTCCTCTTCTCAAAGAGGCAAAATTTTAGTTGTGGCTTGGTTGAACCCAAATCAGCTTAAGGGTCCTTCTCTTGCCTGATCAACAAGAAGAAGTGATCTGATATCTCTATCTATTGGTAGTTAAAGATACATCGTAAACCAATAGCGATAGGGAAAAGGTAACTGGACCTAGTTAAACAAGTCGGAGCCACTACTCCAAATAGGAAAGGAGCTACTTAAGGTCTGTATTGGGTGGTTATCCCCCAATGTTGAGGCACACATTTTTGGCCCTCAATAGAATCTCAAGTGATAAAATGGAATTTTTTGCACACAAAACTTTACTCAATAAAACCCCTAAATGTTGGTACCAGACTTCCTATTTGTGATAACAATTTATTCATCACTCAACAAGCAATATATAACGATAGCGATTCAACCTTTAAGCAGACAAACAAAGCCTGTACTAATCACCATTCAATCCTTAAACAATCTACACAAACCATAATTCCTTCTTGAAGCAACTAAGCAGTGTATAATAATTCAATTCTTAAGCAAGCAGGCAATCTACGCTGATAGAAACTTAATCAAACAATTAATATGTACCTAATGGTTGGTTATCCTCTTAACAAAGATTTGAGAGTTAAGTACTAATCTAAATTAATCACTCTATCCCTTATTAATTTATCATTACAATGGCAATTAAGTAATCTATAGGTCTCAATCTTGATGAAAACAACTCAAACCCTTAGCTTATCCGATATCTAGAAATTCACCCAAACAACCCTTAAGAAAATTGTACTCTAAACTCTGTTGTAATCACACCAACCCTTACTGGTACATAACCTTATTTGGAGCCAACATTCTGTTTCTTGAAATATAATTGATACATGACTCCTGAAAACTGGGATCAACCACCTCACAAAGCAAAGGGAATTTTTTATCTGGACGAATAATAAAATTAACATTCACACGAAACAGGGGATAATCCTTTATCTACTAAACTCAATGAAATCAATCAACACTCAAAACAGAGAAATCATATATCCATAAAACTTAATGAAATCACAGTAACCATCGAAACACTCACAGATGTGCTATGTGCAATCCACTCGATCCACTCTACAATCCTAGAGTCCATTCATCAAACGAAACAGAGCTAATTGAAAACGAACCATCCAATATTTATGAAAGCGACCTTCAATCTAAAAAACTTGGAACTAGACCGAAAATGATCAACGAGAATTCCATTATGATTTCCTGTAAAAGAATTTAAATAAAAAGTAGATCCATTCCCGTTCCTGAGGGAATGTAGAGAAGTTTGATAGTCAGACAAATCGCGTTCCTAATTAGTTTGAATTCACTGAATAGAGTTAACTAATTAAAAAATCACAATATTCTTCAATGTATAGATCATCCGTTTCTCGGCTGATTGTAACTCAATATGATAGAAAGCATGTTCTGTTCTGAAATCAAGGCAAGGTTCACACAAGGTTCAACTATGAAATATGGAAACGAGTGAATAAAAGAACATTAATGTTATGAAACCAGCCCAAGAAAAGATAGATCAACGCCTTAGAATTCAGCCTCTTCGAGGGGGCAACCTCCTTTACATTACATAAATGAACAATTCTTGGATGATTCAAATGACAAAACCTCCTTTCTATATATAGGAGTCTAAGGAGTCACAATATAACCCAGCCGACTAACAATAATAATATAAAGCCACAAAAATAACAATAGAGGGATTCTATGGGGCACAATAATAACA
Source organism: Pinus taeda (assembly GCA_000404065.3). NCBI lineage: Eukaryota > Viridiplantae > Streptophyta > Pinopsida > Pinales > Pinaceae > Pinus > Pinus taeda. Next base: position 6,172 of record APFE031277296.1, on the reverse strand, counting down.
ATATGGGGGAAATAGGGGCACAACAATATTAA
>APFE031277273.1:4511-25644 GCA_000404065.3 Pinus taeda | reverse complement strand
TTATACTAACATATATTATATATATTAAATATTAAATATTAATACAATATACTAAAGATTACTATTCATTAAATACCATTTTATACTAATAATGATTATTTCACATACTATTTTATAATTAATAATATTATATTATACTAACATATATTAAAATTCAAATACTTATATGTAGTATTAGTATAATAATCACTAAATGTTTATAATAAAGATTATTATATTAAAATTAAAATTAATTACTTATTATTAATATTAAAAATAGTTAACTAAACTTAATTAACATAATAATAATTTAAATCAATTAATTAACTCATCAGTAATTAATCAAAAATTAATATTATTGAAACAAGGCCAACATTCATCTCATCCCAAAACCAAATTCAAATGGTTTTTTTACTGTGGATTCTACGGTAACTAAATCATATGATTGATAATATGCAACTGAAATCTCAAGTGAGTGTTGTAGTTAATAAAGCACAACCATAGAAAGCTTTGAGTTCTTATGGTTGTCTTATCATTGAGGAGGAGCAAAAGATGCACTAGCACAATTGTGGCCCAATAGCACACTTGATGGCTCAACAACCTCCAAAGCACAATTGTGGCCCAATAGCACACTTGATGGCTCAACAACCTCCAAAGGAAAGAAAAATGTTTGAAATGTCTTTTTGAATGACTTGTATTATTAGCCCCAAGGAAAATCCTCAGAGGATTTTTTGGTATTATAATAACCAATTATGTATGCTACTAACTTTGGATTTGTCCATCAATAGATATTTCTTTGACCCTAGCTTCCAAGAAATGACCTATTTCTTTGACCCTAGCTTCCATGAAATGACCTATTGGTTTCCCGATGGTGGAAAGATGGTCCAAAACCTAGTTCCACTAGGAGAACCCACATTATTATGGTTGTGTAAATTTTGTACATAATTTTTGCTACGATGAAGTTCTTGACATTCTTACAAAAAAAATATATATAAAATTATTTTATTTAAGGTTCACATTGAAATAATTTTTATATTATCAACATCAGAATATTTGTTTTGTTGTATCTGTATCTAAATATGTATATAGAGTAGATATTGAAAGATATTAGTTGGTATGAATATTCAAATATTTTATCCAATTTCGGTATTTAGATAATTTTAAATAAATGAATTACAAATCTCCCCAATATTAAAAAGAAAAAAGACAACAATATTTTTTTCTAATTATTTTATATTTCTCAAACTGAAATAAAATTATGTTAGTTATTATGGGCATTAAAATATTTTGTTTATTTACTTATTATTTAATATGAATATTAATTTAAATGTCATCTCAATTTCATCTTAAGTAGTTAAAGAATTACATATAATGGAAATAATAATTAAAAAAGAAATGCAAAATAATAGAAATTAAAATCCAAAATAATGAAAATTCAAATATGAGGGAAGTTTACCCTTACCTAATTTTTTTGACTTAGAGTTAATTAATTAGTTTATAATAAAAGATGAGTTAGCTTAATTGGTTTATAATAAAAGATGAGTTGACTGAAAAGTTTTCTTTTGGAAGAAGTGGGAGTGGGAGAACTCCCTAAAATGGAAATAACTATGATGCATGAGTTTGTCGCTTGAGAAGCCAGAGTGAAAGCGGTGTTGTCTAAATTATATCTGTTGATATGTAAAAAGCCTAAAAAGCCGAAAGATCCGCTGATCTGTGAAAAAACAAAGAAAGCGGAAAAGTACATAGAATCAGTCATATCATTTATCTGCTTTATGTTAAAGGAAAAATAAATTTAGTTTGTGATATGTTTTCTGGAAGAGCCTCCATTTGGGTGTTTGGTTCTTGTGTCTTTGTGGAGAGTCTCTATAGGTAAAATTTAATGTCTAGAAATTGTATGTTTATAGAAGAAGATGATAATGGATCTGGACCTCTAATCTATTCTATTCTAGAGGATCCTCTGTTGGATGCAATTTTGATGAATTCTTTTTTTGTTGAGGAGCACAATGGATCTTTATGAATTCTCTTTCTCTTTATGAATTTTTATTTAATTTCATATCTACCCAGGTTTTGATTTCAATTTCATAACCAAACTCATGGTTGTGCTTGGGTTTCAATTTTCATTTCACATTCAACCATGTTTTCATTTTCCATTTCTCGAGTTCATGCAGGTTCAAATTTATTTAAATGAATTGAAAGGGCGGTGGTCGGAAAAAAATGAACTCAAATTTAGAAAACCATCGTAAAAAAATGTACTTGATAGGTTGGTGAAAATATTAAAAGATTGTAACTACCAGTCACTCTCATTGTTATTCCATGTAAGCATTTTATAAACATTTTAATTAGATACCCATTCTGCTCCAATTAAAATTGTCTATTGGTGCTGAAATGGTTGTCTTTTCAAAGAGTCGACATCATTGCGATGGATCTTTTTTAGTTCTTGTTTTCTACTTAGAAATCCATATCTTAGAAAGGCTAGATATGCAGCTATTTAGAGTGTGTGAGTTCCTTAGAAATCACAATGGCTTAGTCTTATTTACAAGGTTTCTTATTTCCATATTTCAATTTTCACACAAACATCATGTTTTTGAATTAGTTATTTTCTTAAATCGTCACCATTTCTGAGAAACAATTAATCTAGTGAAATTAATGTGTTATATATATATATATATATATATATATATATATATATATATATATATATATATATAAATAAAAGAAACAATGAATTTTTTAATATGATTGATAATATTTGAAAAATATAATTTAAATTAAAAAAATATTATTTTTAACGAATAGGTTATAATGATAAGGTAGACTTAGTTAAAAATGCACCCACTATTTACCAAAAAAAAAAGTAGTGATGAACATGTTCATCATATATGAAATTTTATAAATGTCTATTTATATTAATCTGAAAATATATTAAAAATGATCTATCTATCTATCTATCTATCTATCTATCTATATATATATTCATATATTAGTTACTCTCTATCAAAATTTAAGGAAGATTTCGTAAGAAAAAAAATAGGAATAAAATATAAATAAATATATTTGAGAGCTAATTTTCAAAATTATTATGTAGGAGAAAAATTGTATAGGTAGATTTTTCAATTTATTAGTTCCTCCAAATCAAGGATATATGATTGGATCTCCTTATTAGCCAATATAAATTTAACATTGTCCAATACAAGTTATAATATTATTGCAATTTTTTCTAAAACATAATTTCTATAAATTATCCTAAAATACTTTTTTAAATGAATTGTTAATTTGACATTCAATATATTTTTATGTGGTTCGAAACGTGTCTACGAATAAGTTTTTATGTGATTTTGCCAAAATTATTCTCTCATACATGCTATGGATTCTATAATATATTTTTACTTAATAAAAAAATATCTTCATTTTCTAAGTTCCTTTTCCCTATTTTGAAAATATTCTAGTAGATAATATAATACTCGTGTTAGTTTTTAGGGAGCTTTTGATTCTACCCACATTATGTATAATACTAGCATATTGGGATTTAAGCTACAAATTATAAATAAGCTAAAATCACAATCAAAATTAATTTTTTTTCCATTACACGGGAAGAACCTCTCAAGGTTAATAGCCAAACAGAATTTGTTGGGAAATTTATCCATATTTACTTGTCAAATATAGCCATTTTTTTCCACCATCAACGTGATATATTAAAATAATCAAAATTCGGAAATTTACCAGTATTTACTTGTCAAATATAGCCATTTTTTGTCCACCCATCAACATGATATATTAAAATAATTAAAATTCACAATAAAATTGCAGAAACGGTTAAATGCTTCAGATTTAAAATTCCTACAATGGCCTCCATAGATTAAACAGGTTATTTAGCATGTTAGCCGCCCTTGCTTAGTGAGGGATTAATTCTATTAACTAAGCAAATTTTCATGATTGTATTTAAATTCTATATACCACAGGACAGAAGTGTTTATGATCTTTGCATATTGAAACAACAATTTACTTCAATTTTATAATAAGACATAATTACAATTAATTTTTTATCTTTAAACTTTTTAGATTTATTTATTTTTATAATTTTATTTAAAAAATTTTAATAAATAAATTATTAAAAATGTTAAATTAATTATTAAAATTGTATGAAAATTGTTTTTTTTTTGTTTTAGAACAAGAATTTATAAATTAAATAAGAAAATTAAAGCATTTTTTATTATTGTATAATCAAATTTTAATTATATTAAAAAAAAAATATTTAATATTAATTAACATAGACTCTATCTTAATTCTAGATCTATCAGAGCCAATGGGATCAAATCTTTAGAGGTTCAAACTTTTGACTGTAAAAATGTTACACCTCGAGAGATCAAATCCTCTAAAACTTCATAGATTCCCGAATTAAAATAGATCTAAATTTGAGTTTATATATTAATAATTATAATAATAATTAATTAATTATTTTTTATTATATTTATTATATATATATATATATATAATTTGACCAGTCAAAATGTTTAGATAACACAGTATAACATGATATTACACCATCTCTTTCATAGTGACTTCTAGAGTGTTCAACTCAAAAGTGTAATAAATTAAATTAAATTAAAACAAATTATAAAATATTTTGAGTATGAAATGAGAGATGGTTGTTTGAGAGGTGGTACTAATAAGCCATGGTATTGTAACAAATCTCATTCACATCTTAATAATATTTATGATAACAAGGGGGTGAATATGGGTGGTTTGAAATCTTATTATATTGTGAATATTAAGTTCCTATGTACTCATTAATGAAATTTAAATATGGTAAGTTATTATTTTAACTTAAAATGGATCTTAATTATTAGCTACTATATATATCTTATAATTTTTAATGTGAGAGGGGGTTTAGATATAGCTTAAAATTAATTATAATTTTTTTATAAACCACATTAGATGGTCTGAAACATCGACCAACTAATACTAACAACATTAATCCGAACGACATGCTTACTATATTATGGATCACAAAATCCTAAGATCTAACAATAAAAAAAGGTTGTAAAATTAAATTCAAATAAAATATTTTGATTATAAAATGAGAAATTGTTTTTGGGCATGTTGTATTGAAGAGTCACAGCATTAGCTTGTGGTATTGTTATGAAGCCTATTTACAAGTTAATAATATAATGGAGATGTCTTTTGGTTTAATCAAATCTGGTCATCTAATGTGGTTCATCCTCAAGACAAAAGTTAACTTTAAATAGTAAAGATGCATTTGGGTCCAAAGTTAGCAATTGGGAATTAGTCATTAGGAGTTAGTTATTATAAGAATGCAATTAATATTAATTTGGTATTGAATTAAATTAATATTCAATTATTAATTATTAATTATCCGTTATGAAATAATGTGGTTCATCCTCAAGACAAAGGTTAACAAACTAATCAATCCATTATTTAAAATAGTAAAGATGCATTTGGGTCCAAAGTTAGCAGTTGGGAATTAGTCATTAGGAGTTAGTTATTATAAGAATGCATTAGTACTATTTCGGTATGAATTAAATAAATTAATTTATCCTTATAAAATGAACTAGTAAACAATTGAAATTAATAATTAATAACACACAAGTATATATATATATATATAATATATATATATATATATAATATATATATATATATAATGAATAATTAATATGATTTTAATATTAATTATAGAATATGAATTAATATAATTGATTATAAAAACTAATTATTATTATTGGGTTTAGAGGTTCTCTACAACCTAGTATAGGTTTGATGTTTAGATGTAATGCAAGTATGTAAACAATTTTAAATGTTGGCCTAATTAATAATAAAATGTTAAAGTAATAAAAATAATAAAATTCAGCTTGTTATATTTTTATTTTGTTATTAATTTTTGAATAGGTTTTGTTACAATACCATGGATCAATACCATGGCTTATCAATACCACATGCCCAAAAACCATAACCTATTTCACACTTTAAATATTTTATAACAATACAAATTGTTAATCATGGATATTCATCCCCACTATACGGTGGATATTATAACTTGTAAAAAATAGGCTTTGTTACAATACCATGTGCCAATACCATGGTTTATCAATACCACATGGCCAAAACACAACTTATTTCACAATCAAAATAATTTTATATCAGTATGAAAATGTTCTTAACCATGGTTATTATTAACTTACAAATATGCTTTGTTACAATACCATGAGCCAACAACATGGCTTTCAATACCACATGGCCAAAACACATAACTTATATCACAATCAAAATATTTTATATCAGTATGAAAATATTCTTAACCATGGATATTCACTTACGCTTTACCATTGATATTATTAACTTACAAATATGCTTTGTTCCAATACCATGGGTCAATAGTATGGATTTCAATACCGCATTCCCACAACAACATAACTTATTTCACAATCAGAATATTGTATAAGAGTATGAAAATATTCTTAACCATGGATATTCGCCCCCACTTTATCATGAATATTATTAACTTGTAAATAGGCTTTGTTATAATACCATGGCTTATAAATATCATTTTCCCAAAATATATAGCTTATTTTACAATCAAAATATTTTATAACAATATGAAAAAATTCTTAACCATAGATATTGACCCCTACTTTTTCCATTGATACTTGTGAATAGACATTGTTACAATACCAAGGGCCAATACCATGGGTTATCAATAATGCATGCCCAAAACTCATAACTTATTTCACAATCAAAATATTTTATAACAATATGACATGATTCTTAACCATGAATATGATTAACTTGTAAATATGCTTTGTTACAATGCCATAGGCAATACCATGGCTTTTCAGTACCACATGCCCAAAAACCATAACTTATATCACAATAAAAATATTTTATTTTAATTCAATTTTATGATATTTTTTTAATTGAATCTAAAAAGAAAAAATTATAATTAATTTTGAGATATATATAAACCTTGTTTCCTTAGGGATATGAAAATATTCCCATGGAAATTAAATTAACTTTTAATAAAGTTAAAAATGAGAATACTTTTATATATAAAGACTTAAAATTTGTAAAATATAAATAATATTATTAAAAACCAGATCCATCCTAACTAAGTATCTAAGTGATGAGAGCAATCAAAGTGACTAATGATACTAGAGGAAAAAGAGTGCATGGTTTTTTTAAGTATTCCATTATTGTATTTTAGTTGACATGATTGATCCGAAATATAGATTCAATCTTTTACAACCAATTAAGGTTTTTTTTTTTAGATACTTTCCTAAACACAATACAATGGGATCAAATTTAAAAGAGGAAGGGGAAGGGGGTGAAGGGGTGAGGGAGAAAGGGGGAAAGAACAAATACATAGAGAGATAGACGTGGAGAGAGAGAGGGAGTGACAAGAAAGAGATGGAGAGAGAGTGAGGGAGAGAGGAGAGGGGGGAAGAGAAAGAAGAGGAGATGATAGAGATAGGGAGAGAAGGGGAAGAGGGAGAGGGATGCACAAATATGGAGGGAAGAGAGAGATGGAGAGATCGATGGAGATAGTGACAAAATGTGTGTGTGTGTGTGTGAGAGAGAGAGAGAGAGAGGAGACAGACAAGGAGACAAGGGGAAGAGAGGAGAGGAGAGAGACAAGGAGAACAGGGTAAGAGAGAGAGAGGGAGACACAAAGATGGAGTGGAGAGAGAAAAGGACAGAAGGTTGGATATAGTGACAAAGTTCAAGGGACTAGAGAGAGAGAGAGGTATGGGGGGCGGAGACGGAGGTAGGTGGGAGAGAAAGGAAGATAGATAGGAATCAAGAGAGAGAAGGAGAAAGAGTTGGAGTTGGAGGGGGAGAGAGAGGGATTGAAGAAGAAATACATAGAGGGAGAAAGGTGGAGAGAGAAAGGGAATTACAAGGGAGCAATGGAAAGAGAGTGAGGGGGAAGAGTAGGAGGGAAGAGAGAGAGGGAGAAAATGGGAAGAGAGATAGAGAAAGGGGAGAGAGAGAGAGGGATAAAATGGGAAGAGAGATAGAGAAGAGGGCGGAGAGAGAGCGAGAGATACTTAGACATAGCTAGAGAATGTGTATGTTTGGGGGGTTAGATAGAGAGAGAAAATAAGAAAGGGACACATAAATGAAAATATAGATATTATATATTATCATATAAGGAGCTTAGATACATCTTAGCCCTGGATCTATCAAGTGTCTGGAGAGATCAAATCTCTTGAGGTGCAATCATTTCCTCAAGTTTCACACTAAAAAAATAGGTTTGCACCTTGAGAGATTGGATTCATTTCGATGCTTGATAAATCTGAGGTTAAGATGGATCTAGGTTGGTTATATCATTCTTTGAAAATATAATTGATAATAAAAAAAGGGAGGGCAATCAAGAAGAGAGGGAAGGAGCTCTTGCTTAATTTTCCATCATCCTGTTGGGATTGATTGCTTGCTTCTCAATCTCAATGGCCTATCTTAGCTCCCCATGATGGAAATGATCAACCCTTGTGATGAACCACATTAGATGGTTCTAAACATCAACCAAATCTTAATGATACGATTAATCTAGAAAGCATCTTCACTATCATTATGGATTACAGAATTACAAAAGTTTAAGATCTAGCAAGTTAATAATATCTCTCGTAAAGTGGGTGTGAATATCCATGGTTAAAAATATTAGTACATTGTAAGCTTATTGTAAGTATTAGAGTTTTTAATTTAAATAAGGTTAAAAAATCATTATTTTAGTTTATAGGGTAAAATCAATCCTAAGCTATAACAAATTGAATTTTATTAGTTTATTACTTTTAACTTTTTTGTAGACACTACAAAATCTCTTACTTTAAACATTTTATTGTTATTTAATTGAACCCGCATGTAAATTTTTACAAATCCTTTACATATTATAAACTGAAGCATATTTAAAAATATTTACTTTCTTATATTACAGCTACATATCTCTCCTATACTTTATTTTTGAAAATTGTGGTTGAGGCATAAAGGGATTACATTCTATAGGTTTTCAAACAAAAGTAAGCAACTAGAATTTTTTAATTGTTACATTAAAACTTGATGGCTAAGCCCACTAGAGACCACAAAATTACAAAGTGATGTAAAAGACGGGACAAAGAAGACATTGCAATCAGGAGAATTTGAGAAGGGCAACTCTGACATATAGTCTTTCCAAAATGGATGCAAAGCATGGAAAAATTACTTAGCATTTGGACGAGCTGACTAGTTTAGAGTTGGAAGAGGATCATCCTTAAATAGTTGATGGGATAGAAGGAGAACTTGAGAGAAGGAGGTTTGTTGGGTTCTTTCATGCTACAAAAGATGCAAAGAGCAGGCCAACCAGACGCACTTGCAGAAAAAGGAGGAGATGTTCTTTCATAGGTCAATTCGTTGATTTAAGTGAAAACGTACTATCATCCATAGTTCTTCTAAATCAACAATTAGCTATGTAGGAGCATCCAATTCAAATCATAACTCGTGTATGAAGTCTCCATGAGAGTGTACTTGGGCATGAGTATGATGTAGTTCGTTGTAATCAATCGTGTAGGGGAACAACCTCGATGAAACATGGGACTCTAGGGGATCTAGAGATTAGGAGAGAAGAACCAATTGAAGGGAAGCAGTTATTGTTGGGTTGCCAACTTGGATGGAAATGGAACATAGACGGGGAGTGAAAATGGCATATATATGACCTACAAAGCATAAAACAGAAGGAAGAAAAATAATTTTCATGAGGCGAGACTACAATTCCATAAGAGTTGAGTTAGTGGAGAGGTATGGTGGGATGTTCCTCTTGTGTGGATTTATGATCTTATTTCACCTTTTGAGTGAGAGATGTGGAGAGACTCTTGTGATTGATATGGTTATAAAATTAGAACGAGGCCACATTGACTCATTATAACTATAAGTCCCTTTTACCCCTAGTTATATTGCTTCACTGGCTTGGGAATTTTCCACATAGTTGTTGGCTATTATACCTATAAGTCTGTTTTGCTCCAATTTGTATTGCCTCATTGGCTTGGGAATTTGCAATAGAGTTGTTGGCTATTATAACTATAAATCCCTTGCTGTATTGCCTCAGTGGCTTGGGAATTTTCCACATAGTTATTAGTTCTTTAGATGTGGAACCAAACATTTTGGCACGCCATTATGGATGATAAAGCTTGTATTTTGGATAAGATTGCTTATAGAAAAAGATCTTAGGCTTAGGTTTTTCCTTTTTGTATGTGTTAAATTATGATTATAAATCTCCAAAACCAATAAAGTGGTGAGAAGCTTTGTTATAGAACATAAGTTTTTACAGAATTGTTAGTCATAACCCTTAGCTCTAAGAAAAACTTCATCTAGAATTCCTATTGATCGAAGAGCTACCTACACATGTCCTCCCTAATAATTTGTTTAATATATTAAATATATAAATAATAATACTTTAATTTTTTCCTTTAATATATTTTCAATAATTAAATTTATTTTTTAGTTTACTTAAATTATTATAATATTACTTTTATTTAATATAATAATAATTTAATGACTAAAAATATTATTTACATTACATATATATAAAATAAATATATATATTTAATATTATTATTCATTAAATCCCTTAAAATTGAACAAAATTTTATTACAAAATTTAAGCTCAAAACATATTATTAGTCATAGTAATACCGAGCATTTAAAATTGTTATTAAAAACTATCTTAAGATTTTAGAGGACGGCATTTTTTTTTTTTTTGTAAGCTGGGTAGGTCCTTTTCTATTAACATAAAAGAATATTTACAGCATCAGGGTGGCCTCACCCCGCCCCGAAGGGAAACCGGGTCTTTTGACCACCCAAAGTTTTCCACAACAAAACAAAAATAGAAAGTTTGCATCTGTTCAATCCTAGCTTCAAGTCCTTTATCTATATTCATATTTCTGCCTATATACTGCTTCATATTTATAAAAACAACAAAATTTTCCATGCCTACAGTATAGAAAAAAACAAAACAGATCCCCAGACAAGACAGAACATGCCTTTGATCATTTCTTTTCAAGCTCAGCTTGCTGAGCTTTTTCCTTCTTCACCAGCATTCCACTTGCCTCCAGCTGTAGATGCAGGTCCTCCAGTCTTTTATCTTGCATAAGCAGGGTTATGACTATGTTCTTCAGTTCTTTTTTCACATTTGGGATACTCTGTACCATCTCAGCCATCTCCATGGCCACCTGTTCCAAGGCTTTTGCCACGAGCCTCTTCATGACCCAGTACAAGTGAAGAGACTGCTTGTAAAGGGTCATTCTGCCTCTGGTATGACCAGGGTCAGGCATGAGAGCAATCCAATCTTCCATCTCTTCTTCAGATTGAGCCTGGATGGCTTCTTCTTCCCAATGCTCCATAATTCTCCTGATCTTTGGGTTAGATTTCTCCCTGTACTCCTGCTCAGCTATTCTAACTCTATTTCCAATAGTTTGTCTTCTTCGTCGCCTCTCCTCTCCCGCAACAGGCTCTGCTTCTTCCTCCAGGCTTGGGCTGCATTGGCGCCCTCTCCGTCCTCTCCTCTCCGCCAGGTTCTTCCTCCGACGACCACCTCGGCCCCTACGTCCCCTTCCTCCTCTGCCCTTGCCGCGGGATCCTCCCCTGCCCCTTCCTGCGAATCGAGCTGGATCATCTGCCACGTCATCGTCATCCTCGTCTGGTAGCTTTTTCCACCTATCTTTCCATACATCCCCTTCCTGGTTTTCCTCCTGCTCTTTGCTTTCCTCCTCTGATATCTCAAAAACTTGTATTTTCGGCTGCCCTTCGTCCTCCACCTTACGCTTGCCTTTCCTGTCTGCTACAATCTTGCTCTGGTCTTGAGGACCCCCGCTGCGCAACCATCTTCTCCCACTCCCGCTACCTTGCGCCTCCATATTCCTTCTCCCTCTGCGCCTGTCTCCTCCCACTTCACTTACGAAATTGTCCAGGATGCAAAGACGCTCTGGGCTCCTGACTTCAGAATTATTGCTCTCCGCTCGACTCTGATCCCATTGACTGCATTCAAACTTAAAACTCGTCTGCTCCGCGATATTATTACCAAGGTTATGTTGGTAGATACGCCCAAGGCCAGTATCATTGTTAGCTGCTCCCCTCGCCATCCTTCCATCCCTTCCCGTGCTCAGACCACCTGCACCATTTTCCTGCCGGCCGTTCCACTTGCCTATGGCCATTATGCCTTGATCACCTTCGCCTGCGACCTTATTCATGCGCTGCCAATTCATTATTTCTCTCCTCGCCAGCTCATCCAGCCCAATCAGGTGGTCAGTTTCCTCTTGTATTTTCCAATGTAGCCTCATCATGATCCTGGTTTAAGATTGTTTTAAGACCGTCCTAGTTATGATCATTCTCTAGGGATGGCCAACTTCTGTCCAGTTTACTATCTGCTACTTTGCTCCCCCAATTTGCTAGGAAGTCTGCAGCATTGTTTCCATTTCGTCGAATGTGATTGATAGTCTTGTACTCAATCTTGTCCAACAATTCCCTAATGTCTTTTATGATAGCTGTTGTCCGCCAGCTTTTGGCTAATTTCTCCCATCTCTGCCCATCCTTGAGTTTCCACAACATCTCGATCGTGATTTGCGAATCTCCTTCAATTTCTAGGTTCATGTATCTATTTCAAATAGCTATTCTCAGGCCTTCATGAACAGCCCAAAGTTCATCTTCATTGTTCATCATCTCTCCCATCCATTCAGAAAACACCCATCTGGTTTTTCCTTTTCCATCCCGGAAGACACCTCCAAGTCCTGCCGGGCCTGGATTGCCTTTCGAGGCTCCATCGAAGTTCAGCTTTATAGCATGGATCTCAGGGAAGCTAAATTGATTGGGACTTTGAAATTGGGGGGTGCTTTTCCTTTATTTTCTCGGGTATAACATACTAAATTCTAAATTCAGCATAGAGGCTATTCTTCCTTCATTTTGGTCCATCTTCCAGTCCTCCTCATCCCAATGTTCTAAAAGCACAGTTTCCTTTATTGCTTGCCTTATCTCTTCCCAAACCTTTTCTGGTCTGTTGTTTTGCCCCCTGAAAGTTCTGTTGTTGCGTTCCTTCCATATAAACCATATCAGGAAGCCAACCACTAGACTCCATATTCTCCTGACCACTTTGCTGTGGAATTGTCCTTGTCCCCATTGATCAATGGTCTTTCGTATATTAGTCGGGTCTCTCATGGTTCTACCAAATAGGAGTCTGATCTGTTCCAATATGCCTTCCGCATAAGAGCACTTGTTTAGGAGGTGTTCTTGATTTTCAGATTCCTTGCTACAGAGGCTGTATCTTGAAGGGCCTTTGGAAACCCCTTTTGATAATTTTATCCCAGGTCAAAATCTTCCTTTTACTAACTAGCCAGGCAAAGATTGTTACTTTTGGCCACCACTTTCCTCCCCAGATCCTTTTCCAGTCTTGGTCTTCTTCATCCTGATTTTGTCTTGTTATCAGGAAGTAGGCTTCCTTTACTGTGAAAATCCCTTTCATTGTTCTGCCCCATCTTAGGATATCTTCCCCATTCCTGTTTCTTATCTTTCTGAGATCCATTTCTTTGAGGAAGATTTCCTCTGTCTTCAGATTTATATTTTCCGTCCATTCTCCTGGTTTTTTCCATTTTCTCCACGTTTCCCTGTTTTCTTCTTCCACCCAATAATCCTTTACATTGTCCATCCCTATCCTTTGGGCTCGCTGTTGTAGTTCTTGAAGAGTTTGTATTTCTTTCATCTTTCCTTTTTGCTACCATCCATCTTCCCAGAATTTTTCTTTCTCTCCCCCTCGGATCTCCCAGAACGCATATTGATTGATCAGGTCTCTATTCCGGCTCGCTAAATTCCAAATTGAGGATCCATTTGGGGAATTCTCAATTCTCAATTTTCTCTCTGTTTGATCCGGCATATTATATTTGTATTCCCAGATTTTCTTCCATACATCTGTCCCTCCTTGCAGCCATCTCCACCAAAGTTTTGCCCCTAAGACTTTATTTAGAATTTCACGGTCTCTCACTCCCAGACCTCCCTCTTCCTTTCTTTGAATTAGATTTGCCCACGAAACGAGGGCCCATTTCCTCTGTTGAGTTGGCCCTTCCCAAACAAACTTACCGAAGATCTCCCTTAGTTTTGCATAGATGCCTTTCGAGGCTGCTCTTATAGACAGGGTATACACTGGAATTGATTGGAGAACAGACTTTAGAAGGAATAAGCAGCTGGTGATGTTCAGCGATCTGAATGACCAGTTTGATAATCGCTTTTTAATTTTATCGATAACTTCTTGCCAGTTCTTCATGCGGGTTAGATGTATGTCTAGTTGATTGCCTAAATATTTCGTAGGTAATTCCCCTTGCTTGAAACCCAAGGTTCTGGTAAGGTGGACCTTGATTGCCTCCGGGGTGTTAAAGATGAAGGTGCACGATTTCTCCTTATTAATATCCATGCCACAGGCGACCGTGAAGACATCCAAGACTTCCTTGATTATCCTGAATTCCGTGAGACTGACTTCTCCAAAGAGCATAATATCATCAACAAATTGTTGATGAATGATTGCTAGATTATTGCCCCAAAGCTTTAGACCTCTAATCTTATTTCTCCGAGCTTCTATTTTTATAATTCTCCTGAGACCGTCCACTGCCAGAATAAAGAGGAAGGATGATAAAGGGTCACCTTGCCTTACCCCCCTTGATGCGTTGAAGGTCTTTGTTGGCGAACCATTAACCAATATTGAGAAAATTGGGGTGGATACCATGCTTAAGATCCATTTAATCCAACGCTTTTCAAAACCATATGCTTCTAGTACTGCACTGACATATCTCCAGTTCAGGCGATCATACGCCTTTGAGATATCTAACTTGATCATCATTCCTTTCCACTTATTGTGATTGAGGGAGTGAATTAACTCTTGGGCCACCACTAAACCATCTAAGATTTGCCTTCCTTCCACAAACCTCGTTTGTTCAGGGGAGATGATGCTCGGTAAGAGCGGTTTTAATCTCTTAGCTACCAGGGAGGCAATTAATTTATAAATAACGTTACACAGGGCTATAGGTCGAAAACCTTGAGCTTCCTCAGTATTATTAGTTTTAGGAATCAAAGTTAAGAAAGTAGAGTTAATACCTGACCACATTTTGTTCTTTAACTAGGATTCTTCGACAACTTCCAGGATGTCCTGCCCCAGAAACTTCCACCCAGCTTGATAAAATTCAACTGTAAAACCATCCGGCCCCGGTGCTTTTCCTCTTTTCATGTTCATAATCACCTCTTCAACCTCTGCTAGTGTTGCTGCACGCATAAGGCATTTGTTTTGTTCATCTGTGATCATTTTTGGAATTTCCTTACATATTTGTTTTATTTCTTCCCCTCTTTCATCCTAGGATTCGGTGAGGATCCCTTTATGGTGATCAAACAATACTTTCTCTATCCCGTCCTATTCTATTACTCTCTCTCCTGCTTCATTTTTAATTGAGAAAATCCGGTTGCGCTGCCTGTGCTGAATCATTGCTTGATGAAAAAATTTAGTATTTCTCTCACCTTCCCTAAGCCAATTTATTCTTGACTTCTGTTTCCATAGGATCTCCTGTTTTCTCCTTTCCTCCAGCTGGCTTATTATTCTGCCCTCCTCCTTGCTCCTTTCTTCATCTCTTCCCTCCAAGATAATTTTCTGTTGCACTTCTTCCATTGCCTTTTTTAGATTTTGTTTGTACTCAAAGATATTCCCAAATACCTCCTTATTCCATTTTCTAATTCTGTTTTTTATTTCCTTAAGCCTTAATTGGAAAGAGTGCATTTTGCAGTGACCTCTGGCTTGGCTCTGAGTCCACCATTCTTCTATTTTAGAAAGGAAGTCTGGATTTCTGAGCCAGAAAGATTCAAATCAAAAAGGTTTCTTGCTTTTGATTTTTTTGATGTGAATTTCTAAACATATCGACCAGTGGTCAGAGCCTAAGCCTGGGAGGATTTTGGCCTCTATGAAAACATTCCTGTTTAGAACTTGCTCTGCTAGGAGAAATCTGTCCATCTTTGATGCGATCTGATTCCTGCCACCTCTCCTATTATTCCACGTTAACACACCATTTGAAGTTGGAATGTCCACTAATCTTAGATTTGTTATGAGCTCTTTAAAATCGTCCATGCTTGGATCCTGTCTCCTGATACCCCATCGTTTCTCTCCTAAATCCTGGATCAGATTAAAATCTCCCCCAATGATCCATAGATCATCCGGGATTATTTTCCTTACTGCTTGAATATTTCTCATGAACTCTTTTCGACCCCTGGGAAGATGAGGGCCATACACTCCAGAGATGAGGACTCTCTCCCTTGTTCCTACTATCCTACATACCCCAGATAGAATTCTAGGTAGGCTGATCCAATTTTCGAAAATGACCTCTTCTGGGTTCCATAAAATTGCTAATCCACCAGCAGTCCCTTCTGCGTCCTGGGCCATGACTTCAAACTTTGATTTTGATTTTTCCAAAATTTCTTGTATCTGCTGCTGATTCATTTTAGTTTCTTGGATCAACATTACACTGGGTTTATCTTTCTTCAGTCTCTACTTCAGATATCTCTGCTTTCCTTTGCTGTTAAGTCCCCTTATGTTCCAGCTTATGATAATCATTTTAAAAAAATTTTGGGGGGTGTTGAAATACCTCAGACAGAGGTATCACTTTTCCAGAATTGACAAGGGTTTCCCCTACTGCCTGGATCGTCTCAATCAAGGGTTTTCTCCCGCTTTTCCTTCCTCCTTTGCCATGTCTGTCCATTCCTATGCTTTGAGATCCTGTCGCTTCTGATTGCTCCGATCCGATCTCCATCAATCCCCCTTTATTTTCCTTGAACTTTTGAAAGGCCTCCTTGTATTGCTGCTTCTGGATTTCAGGGATGAATCTCTCATATAAGTTTCTCCATTCCTGCAATAGTTTTTTCATTATCCTCTCTTCTTCAGTTCCATTCTCTTTCCGCTTGTCTGACCCTTGTGTGAGTTGTTCATCTGTTGTTTCCTGTAGTTCTCCCATTTCCACTTCAGCTTCTTTGGATTGACTGTTGGTTTTGCCTAGGGTATCCGCTGTGATTTCCATCGGAACAGTTTCCATAGCCGGCTCTTCCTGTTTGCTTTCTTCAGTCTCCTCTTCCTCGTCTTGGAGGGCGTGGAATTTGTTTTGATTTTCCGCTGGGATGTTTTTTCCTTTTGCTTGCTCTTTCTTATCCTCAGAGCGAGGTTTCTGCCTCCTATGCACTTCCCTAAAACCCCTTTCTGCAGTCTCGTTTGCCGCTGTTTTTCTTTGCTCTTCTTCCATTATTCTTTTGAGCTCACCTTCCCTGTTCTGTGGGCATTCCATGTACAGGTGACCGTATTCATGGCATTTACGGCATCGGGAGGGAATGTGCTCGTAGTCTAATGGCTACTGTCAAATCTCATCATGATACTCCACATCCACAAATTCAGGCAATGGTTCTGCTATATTCATATATACGCAGATCCTTGCGTATGATGTAAATTTTCCCCTTTTGGTTGTTTCTGCAACTTTTACAAAATCCCCTATTGAGTTTCCGATTCCTTCTAAAATCTCAGGGTTCCAGAATCCTGTTGGTAAGCCAAACAACCGGACCCATACAGGAGCAGCAAGCAGTTTTTTTGCATATGGGTTGTACCTCTCCTCCCAGTGTCTCATGAAAAGCCTTGCGTTATTCATAAAGTATGGTCCCTCCTCGAAGATTCTTTCCTTATCCTCCATATTTACAAAAATCACTGTAAAGAAACCCTTGGCACCCAGTTTTAGGTCAATATGCCCTTTGGGTTTCCATCTTAATTGGATCCATTTTACCAAATCTCTCTCAGAGGGCCAAAAACCTATAAACTTACAGATTAAAGCATGGTCTTTCATATAAGATCGATAATCTTCTAGTTTATTGTTTGGGATCACATACCTTGGTCATTTCTGAGCCCTTGGAAGGCATCTACCTCTCATTCTTGCTTGCCATTGACTGCCCATAACTGGAGTGTCTTTGTCGTCGTCCATCTATGGTTCTGATCTGCTTCCGCCACTGGATTCTCCGGCAACCACATTTTTGAAGGAGGGGATCTCTCCCCTCCCCGGAAAACCTTCCATGGGCGCCTTCAGAATTGGGCGATCTAGGCTGATCTCATCTTTCTATTTCCCTACGCAACTTATTACCAGGCTGGTTACGTGCTCCTGCTCCTGTGCTAAACTTTGATCTCCCCGAAAACTTTTCTGGTGCGCCAACACGCTGCAAAACACTAAGATTCCTTACCAGAGCGTCTCTTTCTTCTCATCCGCCTCCATTGAAATCCAAATATCACCATTACATAAATATAGCATTTGATTTCGAAAAGGTGAATATCAGAGGACGGTTTTTTTTAATCATAATCACTTGCAATATTTAAATCTTCTCAACTACTTGAGCAGTTTTCTGCCGAAAGTTTTATGCAAAAACAAAACCGTAATTGAATATATATCATTACTAATATATAAGATATTACTATTATTAATATATATATATATATATATTATATATATATAATATATATTTTAACTCAAATTTAATTTAACATGAGTTAAATGAATTATATATTTAATATTATTATTCATTAAAATCCCTGAACATTTACAATATTTTATAATAAAATTTAATAGTTAGTTAGAAAGCTCAAATAATATATTATTCATTAATCATCTGTATTTAAACCATTATCAATGTATTATAATCAAATCAATTAAATGTACCTTACAATTATATTAAAATTGTTGTGCCTAACACCTTCATAATCATAATCAAAATTAAAGGTATCACAATCATAATGAGTTGCAATGTTTAATTCTTTCAAGGACCTAATCAATTCATTACTATGCAAATACAAACTATAATTAAACCTTTTTCTGCAAATTATTTCTAACTTTATATTTTAACTTTTATTTCTTATTAAAAAATAAAGATATTTTTTTGACTGACAGAGGTGTATTCAGTTTAACTCAAGTGTGTTTGCGAAAACGGGAAGAGGCCTGAGAGAGTTCTTCGGTTACAGTCACTTGTTTTCCTAGAAAATGGGGAGAGAACAGAGAGAGATCTTAAGTTTAATTGAGAGAGTATTAGAGGGATTTGATGGCGCTCTTCTTCAAGCAATGCAGAAGAAGATATTATATATATGGATGTTCGACTGTGTGGATTTTAATGTGCAGGTGGTGTAAATTTGCATTTTCAAGATTGCAGATGAAAACCACAACAATAGAAAGCATCCTGGGATACTACTTCTCCTCTCCTCTCCTTTTCATTTTCATCTGAAAATGATAATGGAAAATGAGAAGAGAGGAGAAGTATTATCTGTAAATGCCCTCTCTTGTTTCTTTGAAACGACAATCCACTACTAGGATTGCAGATGAAAACAAGGTAACGACAATTTGAAATAAATTTTAGAATTGCTTTTGTGAAGAGATTTCTAAGAAGAAACACGAGCACATGCATCAGAAAAAGAAGAAGAACGCCTCAGAATCAGAAAAAGCAGAACAACGCCTCAGAATCTGGATGGTGAGAGCAGTGGGAACAACGCCTCAGAATCTACATGATGAGAGCACTGAGCACGAGGCAGTTTGCAGTGTACTCTCTTCTTTATCGCTTTCCATGTGCCCCTTCCAAGAAGGGCATGAATGACGTTTTCAATTTCCTTCATGTCGACTCAGGTGTTTTGTGATACTTATTTCTATTAGTGCTCAGGGTCAACAAAATGGTACTTATTTCTATGAGTGGTTTCCGGTAATCAAAATCATACATATTGATCTGGGTCATTTGGTGTAAAACTAATTTATACCTATTTGTCGCTACTGGTTGTTTCGGGTAAGCGCGTAATTCATACATCTCGTGCCAGCACATTTCTTGACCTGTAAATTTAATACTAAAAATATTTTACTATGTGATCGGAAAACAGGGACTGATGATCTGCAGAGCTTGGGTCGACACAGTTTATACCCAGTAGAGGAACCAATGGAGAAAGTAGTAGAATACAGGGAATTCAATCGTCGCATATCAATATTAATTTGGCCAACCAGTAAATCCCTCAACACAACACATTTAAATAATAATTATATAGTATGAACAAAACCACTCAATTATAATATGAAAAAACCCACTCAATATCTATCAGTCAACCAAATTTAAATAATAACTAACTATATAATATAAAGAAACAATAAAATATCTCCTGCATGCATGCATGCATGCATTCATAGATTAAAAAGGGCAAGCTGAACAGTAAATTTCCGCATATGAAAATAAGTGACATCGGAGTTGGTGAGCTCCAGTATTGTAGCAATAATGCTACAACTCCCGGGGCTTCCTGTCTCTCATTTTATCAACCTGGTAGTTCATACAAACTTGGAAGCGACGGTGCTGTATGCACAAGTACTAGCTCTTGTCGCAGCTGTCACTTGGTCAGCTGGCACAAGTCCGCTAGGGCTCAAGCCAACTTCTATGGGCTCACAGAAGAAGCTTTATCACTGATCGACGAAAGCTAGCTCAAAGAAGACTAATCTACATGACAAAAATGAACTGAAAGCAAATCAAAGCATGTAAACCTAGGAAACCCTGATTTGACTAGTCTAACTTCTATAATGCAAAGAATGTGAATGAAACTTCTACCAATGCTGCTACTACCTCTAATAAGTGAAAATGCATGGATCTAAACTACTTGCATCATAAAAGACATGTTTTTGTACTTTTTCATTAAGTGGGTGGAATGATTGTGATTTTGTGCTTATCAGGGTTTGGTTGTGCAGATGGGATGGAGAAGGAAGGAAAACGTGGGACAGGTTGGGGAGGCTAGGAGAGGTCCCTAGGGACCCTTAGCATCCATCCACAGAGGTTTTCCACATTTAGAAGCTCAGCAACCGAGTGAATGGCCTCCTACAGGATGTCTGCAGGGGATCCTACAGGATACTCAGAGGTTTCTACAGGATGTCTCTAAACTGCTAAAGGATGACCTACCGTGAAGGTTTGAAGTGATGGAGGAGTGATGGAATGGTAGGGAGAGATATGTGAGGTAGGGATAGGGCTGGTGATGGCTCAGAAATGGAGGAATGAGATGGGCAATGGGTGTAGGGAGTATGTTGAAGGTAAAGGGTTATGTCAATGAAAGGTTAGGAAATGA
>APFE031277266.1:2444-27499 GCA_000404065.3 Pinus taeda | reverse complement strand
TACATTAATATTGATAGTACCCACGGATTCCATCCAAGGATATCCCAAAACAACATTCATATTATCCATCTCTGAAGCATAAAAATCACCATGCAACACATATTTATCCATAGAAATATTCAAATCCTTGTACACTTGAACATCCTCATCATCCACTTGTATATTTTCAATGTGTTTTGTTGGGACTTGCAATTTTTTTGCCAAGTTGACATTGAGAAAATTATGCTTGCAACAAGGATTTATAGACACAACGATCTTATCCTTCTGAATCAACCCATGAACCTCCAATAAGGATATACCAGTAGGAAATAGACCCACGTGTTTCTCCTTATCTTGTTTTCTGGCATGAGACCATCTGTCTAAAAGTAATTTTTCAAATTCTTCATCTGAAAGTTTGGTCAACTGCTTGTGGTCAAGTGAATTCCACCACCATTTGGCAGCCTCATCTGTTAGACTAAACCACACTTTATCCCTCCAATGTGTCCCAAATATACTCTTTTTTTCCTTTATGAGTTCTTCAATAGTCATACCATTATCATTTCCTGTAAAAATTTCCTTGCTAGAAGCCATGAAGATTTGAAAAAATCCACTTACTTAGCTAAAATTTGACAATGTCACAGTTTCGTCAATATTGCTCAGAATCTCTATTATAACCTGTTTTTGGAAATGGAACAACCATTTTGCATCTTCCCATGTGATAGAAATCCTGATTCAGACACTGGAATTTCAGATCTGCGCTGCTACTCTCCCGCCGTCACCCAAAATTTCTGCAAAAAAGAGCTGATTTTAAATCAGCGATATCTCCCTCATCCGGACTCCGATTCAAATGATTTTTTTTTTTGAATTTGGGTATTTTTCCACAAAGAATCCAGATCTACAATTATATTTTTCAGATCTGGTGCCAAGAGGTCTAGATCTGCGCCGCAAATTCGCTGCCCGAAAAATTGTCTACAACCCTACTGATTTTTAGATCAGCGATATCTCCTTCATCCGGACTCCGATTCAACCGATTTTCTTTTTGAAATCGGCTATTTTTTCACAAAGAATACATATCTGCAATTAGATTTTGCAGATATTGCACCAAAATTTACAGATCTGATCTGCAAACTCACCGCCCCTGAAATCCTGCAAAAATGAAAAACATTTCTCCACTTTTATGCCCAAGAAAGTGCTCTGATACCACTTGTTGTAGATCTAAACCAGAAAAATATGATAACAGAAATAAACCAATAAATAAAAAGATCAAAATAGATAGAAATGCTTCTTTATTGATCAAACCCTTAAGGTAGGGCAACACCATACATTCACTCCTTAAGGAAGGAGAACACTCCACAAGCCATATGCATGTTCATACAAGAATACTTCTCTTCATTTCTCTCCATGTGGAGTCTCTAGCCTCTATATAGGCCTCATACATACAATACCTTGCATCATTACCATGGTTTCCTCATACCATCAACTAATACCATGGGCCCCTTACATTATTATTAATTACTTGTGGTCCCTTATATGACATGGGTTAACCACCTTATTTATTACTATGGCCCATCCCATTATTACATTATTACCTTGGGTACCTCCCTCGGTACCCCATATTACCCCCCCTAGGTATATAACATTCGTTCATGCCTCCTGCATGAAAAATTTATAGAGAGTCATCATATGCTGCTACATGGTCATCATTGAGTCGTGCTCTTGTTCAAGG
The DNA here is from genome assembly GCA_000404065.3 of Pinus taeda. NCBI lineage: Eukaryota > Viridiplantae > Streptophyta > Pinopsida > Pinales > Pinaceae > Pinus > Pinus taeda. The sequence continues at coordinate 25,794 of APFE031277266.1, read as the reverse complement.
GAAGTTAGCTTGAGTTGGCCTCTTTGCAGTGTCTCTTGACTCATTTTTTAGTTGACCATCCCTGATTTTCAGTGTCTTGTCTATCATCACATCAGTTATATTGGTCCTTTACTCGTGTCGGTTTGAGAAGGTCTCCATTGACTTCTTGCTGGTGGGTCTTGTCCTTATCGACGATGACATCTTGCTCTGAGGACAGGCCTAGAGCCACACCCTGGCCCTATTTTCATTATTGATAGGTCACCTTGTGCTCAACATCGATCATTATCATGGGTCTTTGACTGAGTGGTTTCCCTTGTGTTCGACATCAGCTTACATTATCACACATTGGGATTCGTGTAGTACCTTGGTTTCCATTTGACCCTATTGGTGGATACCTTTCCTCTGTGTCAACTTTCATTATTGGTTGGTTCAGAGGGTTTCTGTCGTGCGCTAGCCACATCTTGTGTACCCCGGAAATGTGCTTTGGTTGGGCTACTACATCTTTTTCATCTGATTCCTTCCACATTATTAGCCTATGGGTTACACTCGCACTAGATTGATGAAGGATGCCTTAATTCCTTCCTTATAGCGGATCTTTCCCCATCGACTACGACTCATTTCTCTGGGGCAAAGGTCTAGAATCCATTTGGCAGTACCTTGGGGTTTGTAGTCATTAGTGGCAGATCCTTCACTATCGATAGTGGGAAACCATCATTGTCTCCTGATCGATAGATTCTTCCAGGTGTTTGACTTCAGATCATTTATTCACACTTCTTAGATTGTACTGGGGTACCTTGACTCTCATTATCGTCATCGGTGAGTAGTCTCACGTTTGTTAACGGTATACATCAATGACAGGTAATCAAACGATTTCTCACATGGTCGAATTTAGCTCATTCATTCCCATTGTGTAGAAATGTACCACGGTGGTCAGTGAAGACCTCGGGTTGCATCAACATTCATTGATTCACTTGGCAGTTGCTCCTGTTGCTGCTAGTTGATACCATTCCACCTTATATGTTGTAGTTATTCATGGCGACATTCTATATGCTGGCACTCGAGTTTGCAGTGTAGTACCATCTTACTCCATCATGTTCATTTGGTACTATTGGGATTAGTCTTTGATATCAGTGATCAGCTTCATCCTTCAACATCATTGACATTCTTATATGTGATATTTAGACATGTACTTGTTCTATCATGATCAGATGATCCATTATGTATTTCCATTCTTCTATAGTTGTATACTTAGTGGATCTGCTTGTACTTGATATGCAGACATGCTTTACTTTATCTGAGCATGGGTATGCCCACCTCAGATAGTGTTTCTTTCTGATCTCCTTTTGTGGCTTGGCAGGCTGAAATCTAGTGAAGTCCTTCTCAATTTTTGACAGGTTTCCTTTCCATGTACTTAATACATTTCGGCCATCATGCACCCCTTCTGACCTCATATATTAGGGGGCATCTGTTATAGCTCCAAATCTCACCCTTGATATTTGTGATGCTGCATTTATGGTCTAGGGCAACCCCTCCTTCCAGACTTGGTCCAAATACTTAAAAAATAGTGTTTTACTCCATGTACGCGACATTGCCCTTAGCTAAATGCGTGTGTACCCAGGCCAGTGTATACCCAACCCATGTATATGTCTTAAAACACTTAAAAAAATTAAATCTCCTTAATTTCGGGCGGAGATCATAGCTTTTACCTGTTGATTACCTATTAGTTCCTGTGGCCCAACTGTTCCCAAGGAATTCCCAACTAAAAAACTACTTTGGGAGAAGTATAAAAAGGCTTCAATGGGAAGACCTAAAAGGAGGAGAGAATAGAGAGAAAATTACTCTACTGAGATTATCCCTGATCAGGTCTAAAGGTCCTTATGCTTCTAGCACTTCTCCCATTATAGGAAACCCTTATTTCCTTGAGTTATGATGTCATTTCACTAGTTGAGATATATTTGTGTGAGTCATGGAAGGAGCCTTTTGAAGACTTGGGATTGGACGGATCTAGAGGATGGTTCTTCTTGGAGCCAGCAAGAGGAAGATTCAGGTGATATCATTCCTTGATTTGTTTTAGTTATCTGCAATAAAGAAACATTTGTCTTGTTCCTGAAATCAATCTTCTTTATGCATATGATGTTATTGTTATGGTTTACATATGAATAATTGTTTCAATTGTATAGCTAACCATCTTTCAATATGTTATGAAGTTGATTTATATATGATACTTGGTCCATATATTGCTATGCTTCTTTGAATTAGTTGTTTTGCAAGTTCAAGGATCGAGAGGAACTCCAAGAGGGTTTAGACCCTGGTTGGATGTACCCGAATGAATGACCCCCAAGTGCACCTCTCTTCGCGTAGTTTTCTTATTTAAGTATCATGGCTATGTGGAATGCTTTTTTTTTACTGTAGATAACCCTCGCTCTGCTAGGGTGTTGACCCAAAATTCTATGGGACTTTGTCCCTTAACAAACCCTCAAGGATCTCAGTGTCTCCTTGGTCGCTTGGGACTTGATCCTCTTCTAGATGCGGTGAAGCTGGTAAGTCGACCTCTTGGTGATGAGGCATGAGGACGATGTCTTTATCTAACCCCTGTTGCTCCATATCTGTATCCATTTTTTCAAGTGCTTACTCTATCTCCCAATCGAAGTCCTGCTCCTACGATGGTTCACCCTGTCTTCCTGATGCCAGTTGTTTGGATGAGTCCACTACATGTACGGGCATTGTTTCATCTATCTATACATGTTGGCCCCCTTATTGTACCTATTTGATCTGCACTTCCATCCCCCATTTTTGCAACTCTTGTTCCTTCTAGAGTTGCTCCTTCAACTCATGCAACTCCTTCTCTATTTCCTCCATTCTTTGGTTCTCTCTCTACCTTTGTGCGATTCACTTTTCGCGTTGTTTCCTCTTTGCTTATATAGCCATAACCATTTTCTCCACAATTGGATCTACTCGAAACTTGTAGCTTTTTTCTTCCTCCATGCGATCGACAATCTTCCTCATGCCCTTGTCGCGCACCTGTATGTTCACCTCTGTTGTTCCTATTGCTTCTGGTGCTCTCAGGGATGCTGCTTCACGTTGCTTCGCTAACCATTCCACAACAAAGCAGACTTATTCATTGGTTCTGGAAGAGTTGTAAAAATATCGCCATGGATCCTCCTCTGCCCAATGACATGCTCTTTGGATCCAGTTGAACTCTACTCTCGCATAGTGATCTTTCACAAGACAATGAGGGTCATACATATTGTAACTCCGGAGGTCAAATGGATACTTATTTACCTGCTCTATTTCGAAATCCACATGCTTGAAACTCTATATCTCATATAACCCAATGCACAGTGAAAGAGAGGGCCAAGATGCCTTCTTATTTCGGTGCAACCTAGCTATCAATCCTATTGAGATGTGATATGCTACTTCCTGCATGACAAGTATGTCCAAGGAAAAATTCAGTAGAACACACGGAGGCTTCTCCGCGTTGTACATCTGTATGAACGTTCTAGATAGTGAGGCATACTAATCAACTATGTCTATTAGTGCCTCCATTGTTTCCTTTGACATGTAGGGTGGGTCCTGTTCGAATATCATCTTGTAAACGGGTGTGACAAAATGATCAGATAACCATGTGATAACTCTCTAAAGCTGCATTCGGACAACATCTTACAATAAGTGTTCACAACAGTCTTCGCCAGTGTCCATGCCCACTTCAAACACGGGAACTCTTGTCGGGCACAGATTGCATCCAAGATGTAGGTGGACATGTAGATCTTTTCTTTCATACCTTTCGGTGGTTGTCAAGCCCTTGATACTTGTTCCTTTAGTTGATGAGCCAATATGCAAGACTAGTTACATGCTTTACCTTCTCTAGCCAATTGGTCCAACGCCATAACCCAACTCTGTGGGAAGGTTTCCATGATTTCTTGGCCACACAGTCGACATTCAAGGATGACCAAGTATTGATATGCCTTCTGTAGTATCTTTTTCTTATAGGCCTAGTTGGGTATCATCCTGAATCTAGCCGGCTCCTTCAGCTAGTTATTCAAAATGTCTTTGGATTTGGCATTACTGCTTGGTATGCTGAAGGGAGTCTCCATGATGATCACAGACTCTGACATCTGATACATCTCATCATAATCCTATGCCCTGAAGGTTGCAATATTGTCCCGTTGATAATTATCAATGTCATTGTCTTGTGATTTGTGTGCGAGCCGATTCAGTGTATCATGTCCGTGCATGGGAACGCGGGTTATCTGCATGAAATCTGATACAAGATGGACTTGTGAATGTTTATATATACCTAGTGGTATTTTAGGTCTTCCCCAAATGTTCCTACAAATGCATCATTGACCTCTTTCCATTTCAGCTTGATTTCCTTGTCCAGAATTAGCTTTGTATCTTCATAGATTAGTAGACTTGTGAACACTCGCTCAACTGTTGCTCTAGTTTCACTTCCATCAATGTCCTTTGATCCTGCTCTCTTGGAGGCCATTTATCATGTGCTGCTAAAAGGTAGATGAACACTTTCAAGATCTAGAGACAAAGCGACATGCATGGCAAAAAATATTTCATCGAAAACCAAAGCAAACTTGAGGAACGACATAACACATACCTAGGGATTGACTGGCAAGGATTTCACAATTTCTTTTGGGAGGCTGGGGGATTGGCTTCAAGAAATGTGCAAAAGGAAAGCTGGACTATCTAGGAGGCATGACTGGCTACTGGAATTGTGAAATGCACAATCCACGATGACTGCTAACTCTTGGAATTGCACAATGCACAATTTCAGCTCACAATGGTTGCAGGCTCAGTGACTGCATTGTACAATTTTCTGGGCCAGCTGTCACTGCCCCTTAGAATTGTGCAATGCAAGACTGGAGGATAGTCACTGGACATAAATGCGCATTTCCTGAGAGGAAGACAGAGCCTTCCTTCTCCAGATTACGCAATGTTGTCTTGGTGAGGCAGAGTTCGGGTGAAGGCTGCCCACACTCGCCGAAGGGCAACTGAAAGAAAATGTTAAAGTGAATGCATGGTGATACCGAGTGTAAGTAGAAGTGATTGATCGTGCATGAAAACAATGAATGAAAGATTCAGAACACAGAACAACATGCGTGTATGTGAAGCGAGTCATCGAATTGGTGACCGTTCGTGAAAAATAGTTTCATTCATGCAAAAGTAGTGAGATGCAAAAAAAAACTGAAACGGTGCTAGTACAAGATATTATGCATGTAAACATAACAAGTTTTCAAAGAAATCAAGCAAACAACACTCACACAAGCGAAAACACAAAAAGTGACATAAATGCTGAAAAAGACAAGTTAAGCTATTTTACCCGTGAATAGCTTAACTTGATGTGAATGAGTGAGCTCTAAAGTGTTGAATAAATAATTTTGAGGCTCATGATGCACATCCCACAAATATAGGAAAAAGCGAATCTTGGAGGAACGATTCTAAAACGATCTTTGCATGTAACCTCCAGCTGCTAAATATAGCTCCCTAAAATCTAGGGATGATTTTTTCATGTAGCTTTTTCTATTATGGGAAAAGGAATCTCATGCATGCAAGTCAAGTTTCCTTGGTCTTGGGTGGAACTGGTCAGCCCAATTGCACATGCAAGAGCCTATTAAACTGCTGGGAAAAAATGCACATTTCTAGGAGGGAGTTGGACTGGCTGCCTAGGATATTTACACAATTTATGGGCAGAGCAGCTGACTTCTGCCCAGGATTGCACAATTCCTTGGCTAATCAGCCCTGTTAGAAAGAACTGTGCAATTTTCTCAGTGAAGCATGACTGGCTGATTTGCACAATTCCGGAGCCTAGCAGGCTACCAGACAAGATTGCACAATTTCTGGAGGGAAGGTTGGTTTCCCTCTAGAATTGTGCAATTCCTTGAGGGAGTTGCTTAGCTTGGAACTGGACCAAGTCCAAAAGAAAAACCTGTGAGGGGAATGCAACAAGCTTTGATGGAAAAGTTGTCATTCTGCAAGAAAAAAACTAAAGCTTGTGTACTTAATGAGGCAATACATGCTGCTATGAAAGGTTGGTAGGGAGGCTCCAAAAGAAATCTAAGGAATTTTTTTTTAGGGTGGTTGTAGCCACTACAACACAATCATATCCTCAACAACCATTTCCATATTAACAATTCCAACAACCCCCTCAATCAAATCCATTCACACAAAAATCAATGCCCGCACTAATACAACCTCAACAACTTCAGTCGCCTTCTAACTAAACACCACCCACACCAACTCAATTACTAGCCCAATCGGTAGAAAATCCAAGTAACAAAGTGGAGAGGCCAATCTACAATACTGAAGAAGGAACACCTATTCAATTATTCTTATTCAAAACATCCACTTGAGGTCTAGAAAAATCTTACAAAAGGACTCTCCTATGGTTATAGAAGAACAAATTGAGGAGGAGAGAAACCCTGACAAACTTAATGCAAAACAACAAATTTAGAAGAGTAGAATAATAACAACTCAAACACCTCCTTTTCGAGAAAGGTTAGTAGAGAAAAAATCTTCAATATCTCTTCTTGAATTTGACATTTTATATGAATTGAAAAAATCTTATGTTAAAATTCCTTTATTGCGCGCTATTAAAAATATTATTGTTTATACAAAGGCAATTAAGGAATTGTGCACAAATAAAACTACAAAAATAAAACAAGATCCACCTACAATTCATGTCATTGATAAATTAGCTAGTCTTATGTCAACAAATACCACAATTGAAAAATATATTGATCTCAGAATACCTATGGTAACCATTTCAATCAACAAATTTTCAGTTTCTGAAACTCTAATTGACTTAGGAGCTGCTATCAATGTCATGACAACAGAAACCATGAAATATTTGAACCTGTCAAATATCCAACTGACCACTACAATTTTGGAACTAGATGACATATCCAAAGTAGTGCTAGAAGGAGTACTCGAAGATATCATTGTTTCTTTGGATTTTTGGGAATATCCTATAGACTTCCTAGTCCTACAACCAAAATAAAATTTAGGACTACATCCTTTAATTCTTGGCAGATCATGGTTATCCATAGTTGATGCCTTTATTAGATGTAGATTAGGAATTATGATCATATCAAATGGAAATGAAAGGACGCACATACCACACTATTCTCCTGCCCAATATCCTTCTTTATTATCTTGGCCTGATGAACAAAAGGAATAAATTCAACCCATTCTAAGTATTAATCAAGCTTTTGATTTTAGAGAAGAGGATAATCAAGACTTAATGCATCTTTTCATTTCAGAACTTGACATTTCACAGAAGCTAAGAACTATTCAATATGAAGTTGTAGATTAATTGCTAGAGTAATGTTTTCAAGAAACTTTCATTATTAATTCATTACAAACATTATTTGAAGAAATTTTTCATGTTAACACAATAACAAATTCTCAAAGTAAACTGATTCAAATCAACCCCGGAAAAAATCTAACCATTGGTATCAATTTACAATCATCACAAGAAGAACATTTGTTCTATTAAAGAAATATTCAAAATCTTTTTCTTGGGATTATACAGATATGCAGGGAATTCATCCAAAAACATGTATCCATCATAGTTACACAAATGAAACTACCAATCATGTAAGACAACCATAAAGAAGAATGAATCCAATGATGAAGGAGATAGTAAAAGAGGAATTGTAGAAACTATTACAGGCAGGATTTATCTACCCCATCTCCGATTTCCCACTCCATGAATAAGGAAACACTTAAGGGTCATTTCCCAGTACCATTCATTGATCAAGTACTAGAATCATTAGCAGGGAAAAAGTTATTTTCCTTTCTTAATGGATTTCGTGGTTATAATCAAATCAAGATAGCATTAGAGGATCGGGATAAAACTACATTTACTTGTCCGTGGGGTACATATGCTTATAATGTGTTACCTTTTGGATTATATAACGCACCTACTACTTTCCAAAGAGCACTCCTAGCTATCTTTGCCGATCTTATACATGAATGTGTAGAAGTATACATGGATGATTTTACTATTTATGGGAATACATTTGATGATTGTTTAAGCAGTTTGGAAAATGTTTTACAAGTATGCATTGAAGCAATCTATCTCTTAACAATGAGAATTGTTTTATGATTCTAACTAAATGGATAGTGTTGGGATACCATATTTCATCATCTGGATTAAAAGTGGATCCAACAAAGATAGAATTCTTTGTAAACCTATTACCACCAACAACTAAACAAGAAGTAAGAAGTTTCTTGGGATTTGCAAGCTATTATCGGAGGTTAATTGAAAATTTTAGTAAAATAGCGTTGCCATTATTTAAAATAATTAAAAAAGACATAGAATTTCAATGGAGTATAGATTGTCAACATGCATTTGATAAACTCGAACAGAAATTGTCCATAGCGCCAATTCTCAGAGGACCAAATTGGTCATTACCATTTCACATATACACTGATGCATATGATACAACAATAGGTGCATCTCTTGGACAAAAAGGAAATCAATTTAACTATGCTATATATTTCATCAACAAAAATATGACTCCAGAAGAGTTGAACTATACCATAACTGAAAAAGAAATGCTAGTTGTTGTGCATGAGGTAAATAAATTTAGACATTACATAACAAGATATCAAGTGTTCATTCATAATGATCATTCAGCCATAAAATACTTAATGAAAAAACTTATCACTAATGGAAGAATCACTAGATGGTTGTTATTAATGCAAGAGTTTAACGTTATTATTTTGGATCGACCAAGAAAATACAATCGCGTGGCAGATTTCTTGTCAAGGCTTCATCTTGTTGGAAATAATACTGAGAGGGGGGTGAGCTAGTATTATCAAATCAATAATTTTATTTCCAAAATAGATTTATATACGCTACTTCAGTGAAGTGAACTAGCATGTACATGCGACTGTGCTTAAAGAAACCAACGTATATGCATAGAACTTGTGATTTAGACAGTTTTTCATGTGTTGAGCTTAAACCAGTATATCAGAGATTTATTAGACAATGTAGTAAAACTAGAATAAAGCATCACACATAAGAACCACACATGAACACAAAGATTTAAGGTGGAAACCCAATGTGGGTAAAAACCACCTACTGCTGTCATCTCTATCTTCTTTTATTAATAAGAAAATCTATTTACAATCTTGTACTGGTGCAAACTCATACCAATACGCAGGCTTCTACCTGCAGAAGGTTACAAACTTCTCTCATTTTCCAGCTTCTACTGGAAGGGAGATACAACCCCCTAGCTCTTGTACTAGCCAATATTGTTGGAATTATGTCACAGGTTTGACACTATGACACAGGTGTTGTCCTTGATGGCAACTCACTCAGATGAAAGATCACAGTTTAGGCTCTCAGAATGAAGGAAAAAGAGATATACACAGGTTCCAATTAACCAAGACGCATATACACGCGGGATTGCCGACCCAAAGGTGCATATGCGTATGCACGCACTTACATGCAAGGAAAAGCATGTACATGTGGGAAAACTTGGTTTTGGTCCATGGTATTTGGTCCCTGGTATTTTGACTCATGGTATTGATTCAAGGTATCTTGACCAAAGTGTTGACCCTAGGTATTTGGTCCAAGGTATTCCTTCTAAGTGGATTTTGACCATGGTATTGCGTAAGGCCTAAGACAATAAAAGGAGGAGGAGATCATTAGGTAAAGGCACTGAAGTATTATGAAGAAGAAGATCTAGAACATTGGTCATTGGGTTATGTTGCATTGTTGGATCTGAATCAAGGAGGAACCTGAGGGCTTGAAAAAGGATAAGTTCTATTGATGGGTCAAGATCTTAACGCTTTAAGAGAAGTATCTTATGTGGTTTTGATCTTTTATCTGAATAATTGGCGCATGTCATAATCTGCAAATCTGATGATCTGGGTATAACTGATGTCTAAATAGTTGTAAAGGTTAAATCATCTTTTATAGATCTATACGCAGGTTCAGTATAGAAAAAGCGCGTATACACGTTGGTTTGGAAATTCAAAATAGTGTATACGCATGTTTTCTGTCATATAACAACGTATGCATGCATGTTCGACACATTGATGTAGCGTACGTCTCATATAACATGTATTAGCTACTTATGTTTATAGTTGTAGTGTTCTCGGTTCTGGTTGGGTTCTAGTACTGTTACTGTATTCTGGTTACAACATTCAGAGAGGTGATTGTTTGATTCAGCTTTGGTTAAGTGCAAGGGAGATTGATTGATGCTGATATATTTTGATGTTTGATTGATGCTATTGATGGATACAGTCTAAAAATTTATGAAACTTGGTCCCTGGAAGAAAAGAGAAGGTTGTAGCCTTCTATAGGTCAACACCTACATACTAGTACATCAGCTAGTACAAGAGCTAAGGGGGTTGTAGCTCCCTTCCAGGAGAAGCTGGAGAATGAGAGAAGGTTGTAGCCTTCTGCAGGTAGAAGCCTGCGTACTAGTACAAGACTACACCAATACAAAAACACTATAAAAAGAAGTTTCTTATTTAAAGAAGATAGAGACAAATTGCAGCAAGTGGTTTTCACCCACATTGGGTTTCCACCTTATATCTTGTGTTCTTTTGTGTGATTGTTTACTCTGTTTTTACTGCACTTGTTACTGCTTATATGGTTATGATACACAGATTAAAGATCAACTGACTAAATAATAAGTTTACAAGGTATACACTGGTTGCTCTAAACACAGTTCTGTATATACTCAAGTTTCATTAACAAAAGTAGCGTATCTAAATATGCCTATGGAAATGAAATATTGTTAAGTTGCTAATACTGATTCACCCCCCCTCTCAATATTATTTCCAACAATTGGTATCAGAGCAGGTCCTTCAGAAGAAGCTTGATCGCTTGAAGGAAGATCTATCATCATGAGAAACTACAAAAGAGAGGCATCCATCAGATCACCAATCTTTGATGGGAGCAACTTCATCTATTGGAAGGTAAGAACCACAACCTATCTTCAATCTCTTGGAACAGAAGTTTGGGATATCGTGGAAGGAGGATACACATTTCCATCAACAACTCCTACAGATATGGCAACTAAAAAGCAGTATGAAACAAATGAAAATGTTGTCAATACTCTATTGGGGAGTCTGCCATAATCAGAATTTGTCAAGGTTGTGTAGCTCAAAACCACCAAAGAAATATGGGACAATATCATTCTAAGCTATGAAGGAGACGAGCATGTAAAACGTGCAAAACTTCGATCTCTCAGAATTCAATATGAAACTCTCAGAATGCACAATGATGAAAGTGCAACTAGTTATTTCTTACATATAGATGAGATTTTTAATTGCATGAAAAACTTGGGTGAAGAGATAAAATAAGTTACTTTACTTGAAAAGGTTCTAAGATCTTTTTCTTCTAAGATTGAATCAAAAGTTTCTACCACAAAAGAGAAGCAGGATCTTCAGAGTATTATTATGTCACAACTGCACAAAATCCTAATTGCTTATGAAATGAGAAAAAGGGGGTCCATCGAATATGAGAGAATCCGCATTGAAAGCTTCAAGAAGAGGAGAACTCAATGAGTCAGGACAAATGTCAAAAGGAGAGGAAGAATCAAACTTTGTCAAGAACCTTCAACAGGGTTCTGGAAGATTTAGAGGTAAACTAGCTTTCAAATGTTTTGCTTGTGGAAGAGTAGGTCATTATGCTACCAAATGTCCTCACAAAGATAAGCTTGATAAAGGTAAGGAATCAACAAAATGGAATAGAAAAAAGAAATTAAATAATAAGAGCTACTATACGCATGAAGATAGTGATGGTTTATCAAATAGTGATGAAGATGAAAATAGTAATGATTATATACTTCTGATGGCTTTTGAAGATGAGGAATTTTTGGATGCTTTAGATGAAGATAGTCTCTATGAAGAAATTTCTAAACTTAAAATTTGTTTAGAAGAAAAGAGTATGCTTATAGATACTCTGACATTCCAACTTGCTAAAAGAGAAAAACACAATGAAAAGTTAGAATGTGAAATTGTTTGTCTAAGAAAAGAAATTGAGAAAACAAAAGCTCTCAATCTTAGGTTTGCTAAAGAATCAAAAACTTTAGATGAAACCGTCAAAGTGCACTGTTCTCCTCTGATAAAAACAGGTCTTGGATATACTGAAGAACCATCTCAAGCATAGAAGCCATCAACCTCCAAAAGCTATCTTGATGCAGCAAGGAGAAATGAACAGATTGACAATCGTCAGCAGAGGCTTAAAGCAGATCACCAAGTAAATCGAGTTCAATCTACTTCAAGGATGAACAAAATCTATAACCAACCATAAGTAAATCATTCTCAATTTGCTTCAAGAATGAATGTCAATGGAAACTACAATCATCAGGTCAATAGATTCGATAATCGCAGGAATTTCTTTAATGGCCAATGTTTTTCTTGTCATAACTTTGGACACAAAGTTGCTCAATGTGTTGCTTACAAACCCGTCATGACTAGAGAAGCACGAAATCAAAAAAATGTGATTGGGATCATGAAAAGGACCTACAATAACTTCTATGCTCTTGAAAATGATATAGAATGCACTATCTGTAACAACTTTGGTCATGAAGACTCTGAATGCAAGAGTAAATTTCGACAAACATCTCAGAAGGAGCAAGCTTCATTAGGTCCCAAAATACGGAAAAAGAAAGAACCACAAATCGAAAGATGTGGTATAGCCTTATATGCAGAAGGACAAGAAAATCAATGGTACATGGACAGTGGATGCTCGAAACACATGACAGGTGATAAAGAAAAACTTCAGTCATACAATGCCTTAGAAAAGGAAAAGAAGGTCTCATTTGGAAATGGTACCCCTGCAGTCATAAAAGGTAAAGGCTCTGTTCTCTTAAAAGAAAAGGTTAAAGCTAGGAATGTTATGTATGTTGATGGTTTAAAGCATAATCTATTGAGTGTCAGTCAAATGTGTGATCAAGGAAATGGGGTAGTATTTCGATCAAATGGATGTGTTGTTCATGAGCTTGATATAAGAGAAAAAATGATCAAAGGCATAAGAACTCCAAATATTTTATACATACTCAAGGGAGAACAACAACAATGCTATCTCAGCAAAAATGATGAACAATGGCTATGGCACAAAAGATTGGGGCATTTAAGCTTCCCTTAGATAAGGAAAGCATGCAAATTTCAAGCTGTTCGCGATCTTCCTGACATCAAAATTCCAGAAAATACAATATGCAAATCATGTCAATTTGGTAAGCAAACCAGAACGGATTTCCCTGAGAAAGAAGGATAAGATAGTAAGCTATTTGAACTTGTCCATATTGATTTATGTGGTCCATCAAGGAAAAAGTCACCTCGTGGAGAAGAATACTTTATATTGTTCATTGATGACTTTTCCAGAATGTGTTGGATAGGACTTCTAAAGCATAAAGAAGAAGCATTTGAAAAGTTCAAAGCCTTGAAAGCTTTGGTTGAAAATGAATCAGATCACAAAATCAAATGCCTCAGATCCGATCGAGGAGGGGAATTTACCTCGAATGGATTTTTCGACTTCTGTGAAGAACATGGAATAAGAAGAGAATTATCTACCACAAAGACTCCTCAGCAAAATGGAGTGGTAGAAAGGATGAACATAACTATTCAACAAATGGCTCGTGCTATGCTAGATGAATCTGGAACTCCTGCAACCTTCTAGGGTGAAGCTACATTTGCTACCATCACTATTCTCAACAAAAAAAATGTCTGGGTAAACATCACTCAAACTCCTCATGAAATTTGGTATGGTAAGACTCCTACTATAAAATACTTCAAAGTTTTTGGAAGTAAATGTTACATCAAAAGGATTGATGAAAAACTTGGAAAGTTTGAACCTAGAGCTGATGAAGAAATTCTCCTTGGTTACTCTTCTCGAAGTAAAGGATACAAGTGTTATAATAAAAGAATAGGGAAAATTTTTGAAAGTATTGATGTCGTGGTTGATGAAGCAGGCGAAAATTCAAAGCAGGTAAAAACTGAAGAGTGGGAAGAAGATGAGGATTATCCTTCCACATCAAATCAGACTAATGCTGAAGAAGAAGAAACCAATGAAGCACCAGAAGAGAAGATAACGATAGAAGAAAAGACTCCATCCAGATATGTTCAGAAAAATCACCCAGGGACTCAAACTTTGGGATAGAAAGAGGCAAGTGTACAGACAAGACGAACTATCATAGAACCTTCAAGCTATCTAGCATTGCTTTCCTCCATCGAACCGCAGAGTGTACATGAAGCATACAAAGATGAATGCTAGGTCAAGGCCATGAAAGAAGAGCTTGAGGAAATTGAAAAGAATAATACTTGGGAATTAGTTCCTAGACCTCATGATAAGAATGTCATAGGAACCAAATGGATATTCAAAAACAAGCTGAATGAAAATGGAGAAGTTATTAGAAACAAGGCCAAACTTTTTTGTAAAGGGTATGCTCAACAAGAAGGTATAGACTTTGAAGAAACTTTTGCACTTGTTGCTAGACTAGAAGCCATAAGTATGTTCCTTTCTCTTTCTAGCTTTCAGAAGTTCAAAGTATATCAAATGGATGTGAAATCTTCTTTTCTTAATGAAGATCTAGAAGAAGAGGTATATATTGAGCAACCAGATGGATTCATCCTTGGAAATGATCCAAAACTTGTATGCAGACTCAGAAAGGTGCTCTATGGTCTAAAACAAGCTCCAAGGGCCTGGTATTATCGTCTTGACAAATACCTTCATCAATAAGGTTTTTCAAAAGGATCACCTGATAGAAATTTATATATAAAAATTGACAATGATAAATTGCTAATACTTGTTGTGTATGTTGATGATATCATTTTTGGGATTAATGAAGAAGCCATGAGTCAAAAATTTGCTTTGGTAATGCAAAAAGAATTTGAAATGTCCCTTCTTGGTGAACTCACATATTTTCTTGGTTTACAAGTTCAACAAAATAAAGGTGGTATTTTCTATCACAAACCAAGTACCTCAAGAAGATCTTGAAGAAATATGGCATGGAAGAATCTAAACCAGTATGTACACCTATGGTAACAGGATGCAACCTCAGTGCAAATGATGAATCAATAGCTATACATCACCCAACCTACAGATCCATGATTGGTAGTCTGCTCTATCTAACAGGTACTTGACCAGACATCATGCATGCAGTGGGAATAGTTGGAAGATTCCAAAGAAATCAAAAGGAAGCACACCTTCAAGTAGTCAAAAGTATTTTTAAATATCTTCAAGGGACACAAAACTTTGGTTTATGGTATCCCAGAGATACAACTCTTACACTTCATGCATATACATATGCAGATTGGGCAGGAAGCATGGATGACAGAAAAAGCACTAGTGGTGGTGCATTCTTCATGGGTTCCAAATTAGTGTCTTGGTTCAACAAGAAACAAAGTTCAATTGCATTATCTACAACTGAAGTAGAATATGTGGCCGCTGCATCTTGCTGCACACAAATCATTTGGATCATGCAAAAATTGCAAGACATTCAGATCACATGCACTCCACCTATCTCCATTCTATGTGATAATACAAGTGAAATCAGTATTTCAAAGAATCCAGTCATGCATTCAAAGACCAATCACATACCTATCAAATATCCATTTCTCCAGGAACAAGTGCTTGAACAAAAGGTAAAATTTGAGTATGTTCCCTCCAAGGAATAGGTTGCTGATATATTCACCAAACCACTACCCAAGGAGACATTTGAATACCTCAGATAGAAGGTGGGAGTATTTGATGAATCATCTTAATGTTGACACTAATCTATTTAAGAGAAAAGTGGTTGTACGTGAGTTTCATGAAGAGCATCCGCATACATACACCAGTTTCTATGGATACAGTCGCGTATATGTTGGTTTGGAGAAAAAAACAGTGGGCCAGACTTAGGATGAAAAGAGTCTGATATGGGTCTGATAGATACCATCTAGCACAAGTTCAGGGGGAGCATATACTTTTAATAATGCATTGTTGGTATTATCTTAGAATATCTTGGTACAATTTCATAGCTGTTTTTGTTTTAGGTGGAATAGGTGCAGACGGAGATCATGGTTGCTAGTCTAGACGATGATTGATAGATGCTACTGATGATAGTTGTTGATGACCATCATAGTCTTGTTTTAGATATTTTGTCTCTATGTCATGTACATCTTTTATTATTGAGGTCATGTAACGACCTATTTTGTTTCCCCACTATGCCTGGGATGGATGATGTAATGTTCTTGTTTTATCATGTATAAACTTGTGGTATATCCCCACTTGGTTGGGAGATGGATGTATGTATGAATCCTTGGTGATAGGAAGGTCATTTATGATGTATAGAGTCATGTTCTTCCTGTAGAACATCTTTTTTCAGACCTTGCTTACAGTCAGGGGGAGCATGGACAACACTCTTCAGTAGATCAGAGATTTCAACATGTACTTAGGGGGAGCATAACCCTTTGCCCTTGATGACAAAGGGGGAGAGTGACTTGGGGTTGCCATCAAGTCCAAAGGGGGAGATTTTTGGCATTATGACATGGGTTTGGAATTATGACACAGGTGTTGTCCTTGATGGCAACTCACTCATATGACAGATCACAGTTCAGGCTCTCAGAATGAAGGAAAAAGTGATATACACATGTTCCACTTAACTAAGTCGTGTATACATGGGGGATCACTGACCCAAAGGCGCGTACACATATGCACACACTTACACGCAAGGAAAAGTGCGTACATGTGGGAAAACTTGGTTTTGGTCCATGGTATTTGGTCTTTGATATTTTGACCCGTGGTATTGATTCAAGGTATCTTGACCAAAGTGTTGACCCCAGGTATTTGGTCTAAGGTATTCCTTCTAAGTGGTTTTGGACCATGGAATTGAGCAAGGCCTAAGACTATAAAAGGAGGAGGAGATCATTAGGCAAAGGCAATGAAGTATTGAATATCTTATGAAGAAGAAGATCTAGAACAATGATCATTGGGTTATGGTGCATTGCTGGATCTGAATCAAGGAGGAACCTGAGTGCTTGAAGAAGGATAAGTTCTATTGATGGGTCAAGATCTTAAAGCTTGAAGAGAATTATCTTATGTGGTTTTTATCTTTTCTCTGAATAATTGGCACATGTCATAATCTGTAAATCTGATGATCTGGGTATAACTGAAGTCTGAATAGTTGTAGAGGTTAAATCATCTTTTACAAATCTGTACGCAGGTCTAGTATAGAAAAAGCGCATATACACACTGGTTCGACAATTCAAAACAGTGTATACACAGGTTTGTTGTCATATAACAGAATATGCACGCATGTTCAACACATTGATGTAGTGTACGTCTCATATAACATGTTTTAGCTACTTCTATTTACTGTTGCAATGTTCTGGGTTCTGGTACTGTTACTGTATTTTGGTTACAACATTCAGAGAAGTGATTGTTTGATTCAGCTTTGGTTAAGTGCAAGGGAGATTGATTGATGCAAATATATTTTGATGTTTGATTGATGCTATTGATGGATCCAGTCTGAAAATTTATGAAATGTGGTCCTTGGAAGAAAAGAGAAGGTTGTAGCCTTTTGTAGGTCAGCACCTACGTACTAGTACATTAGCTAGTACAAGAGCTAAGGGGGTTGTAGCTCCCTTCCAGGAGAAGCTGGAGAATGAGAGAAGGTTGTAGAGTTATACAAGTAGAAGCCTGCGTACTGGTATAAGAATGCACCAGTATAGAAATATTGTAAAAAGAAGTTTCTTATTTAAAGAAGATAGAGACAAATTGCAATAGGTGGTTTTCACCCACATTGGGTTTCCACCCTATATCTTGTGTTCTTGTGTGTGATTGTCTGCTCTATTTTTACTGTACCTGTTACTACTTATATGGTTTTGATACATAGATTAAAGATCAACTCACTAAATAATAATTTTACAAGGTATACGCTGGTTGCTCTAAACACAGTTGCGTATATATGCAAGTTTCATTAACAGAAGTAGCGTATATAAATATGCTTATTGAAATGAAATATTGTTAAGTTTCTAATATTGATTCACCCCCCCTCTCAGTTTTATTTCGAACAATTGGTATCAAAGCAGGTCCTTCAGAAGAAGCTTGATCACTTGAAGGAAGATCTATCATCATGAGCAACTTTGAAAGAGAGGCATCCATCGGGCCACCAATCTTTAATGGGAGAAAATTCGTCTATTTGAAGGTAAGAACCACAACCTATCTTCAATATCTTGGAACATAAGTTTGGGATATCGTGGAAGGAGGATACACATTTCCATCAGCAATTCCTATAGATATGGCAGGTAAAAAGGAGTATGAAAAAAATGCAAAGGCTATCAATACTCTATTGGGGAGTCTGTCACAATCAGAATTCATCAAGGTTATGTAGCTCAAAACCGCCAAAGAAATATGGGACAAGATCATTCTAAGCTATCAAGGAGGCGACCAGGTAAAACATGCAAAACTACAATCTCTCAGAATGCAAAATGATGAAAGTGTAGCTAATTATTTCTTACGTATAGATGATATTGTTAATCGCATGAAAAACTTGGGTGAAGAGATAAAATAAGTTACTTTAGTTGAAAATGTTCTAAGATCCTTGTCTTCTAAGTTTGAACCAAAAGTTTCTGCCATAGAAGAGAAGCAAACTCCACTCTTCCACATAATTCCACAGTAAACTCCACTCTTCCACCAGGGACCATGTTTCATGAATTTTCTGACTGGATACTCCTAGATCACAACACCACAAGCTGAAGGCTACGTTTCATTAAATTTTCACACTGGACCCATTAAAGTCTTTTAAACTTAAACTGCATCAACCAATATTCAGTTAATCTAAACAATCAGATCACTGACACCAGAACACTGTGTTGAACCCAGAACCCTACATCATCATCCAGAACTAGTTGTAACCACAAAAAATCATGCATTAGAGTGTATATGCTACTTGGTTGAACCCAACCTGCGTATATCTCTAAAGATACTGAATCATAAACTTCTGAACCATAAACTGTATCAATCAATGACATTCTGAAGATCTATCGTCATATTATAGAGTTCAAAACAGATAGCAGCAAGGATCACCCTTCCTTCTCAATCAATCAATCAATCAGACTCAATTTCCTTATGCAATAGTTTTACATTTAGATCTAAGAGGCCTTCATTGACAGATAACAATATAAAAACAAAATTTGATCAGATAGATCAGTCAGATATGAAAAAAAGTTTTTCTTTTTGCATACGCTACTTGAAAGAGTCAAACCTGCATGTACACGTGCTTTGTCTAAGATGAACCTACGTATAGATCTGCAAATTTTGACTCAGAACTTTGCTGCAATTTCAGACTTCAGACAAACCCAGATCGTGATAGATAACAAGTAGAATAGGTAGAAAACATCAGATATGATCTCAACCAATATCAGATCATTCAAGAATAATTCATTTCAAGTCTCATGATTCCTGATCCAATGTTGAACTCAAGGTGCACATGAAAATTTTAGATCCAGTCCCAGACATAACCTTGCAACATAATATATACTTCAGATAGAAGTATTCCTTAGAATATCATTGCTTGCACACCCTGGCCTAATGATCTTCTCCTCCTTATATACTCTTAGGCCTTCCTCAATACCTTGGACCAAAACCACTTAGGACCAATACCTTGGACCCAACACCTAGGGTTAATACCTTGGACCAAAATACCTCGGATCAAATACCTTAGACCAAAAACTTGGTTTTCCAACATGTATGCGATTTTCTTCTTTTGAAAGTGCATGTATACATTATACGCTACTTTTGTTCTATTAAACCGCATGTATACACGCCTTGGACAAAGTGAACTAGCATATACCTCTCTTTCTTAATTCTTTGGAGTCTGATCTATAATCCTTTGTTGTTGACCTACTGCACTGTGAACTTTCATCTGAGTTAGTTGCCATCAAGGAAAACACCTGTATCATAATGCCAACAATCTCCCCCTTTGGACTTGATGGCAACAAGAACACCAACACACTCTCCCCCTTGGGCAACAAGGGCAAAGGGTGGACCAAGAAATTCTCTCCCCTATGTTGTTCATTCTCCCCCTGAGTACATGATGAATTGTTTGATTGAGCTCCCCTTTGTACATGCTGAGATGCACTGAAACCATCCATACTCTCCCTGAGCACAAGCAGAGTCCGCAAAAATATTCTCCAAAAGAGTAACATGACTCTATAGCTCAAATATGTGAGTATGACCTTCCTATCACCAATGAATCATGCATACATTCATCTCCCAACCAAGTGGGGATATACCAGTTGTTTATACATGACAGAAATATAATTACATCATTCATCTTATGCAAAGTGGGGATACAAATTACATCATTTGTCCAATAGGACTCATTCAAATGTATGAGAAGACATATCACACCTAGAATTTTACATGACTTAAGCAACAAAAGGTATAAATATCTGAAGCCATAGCTAGACTCAGCAACCATAATGTTAACAACGTAGAATGTGAGTGAAGGCTAATGCTCCCCCTGAACCTTTGCTACTTGTGCATTGTTAACAAGTCAATGATCAAGGAATCTTTGTCTATTAGATAAAAATTAATGAACATAGCATATCAATAGACTGTGATCATCAACATCAGACAGAGCACCCATATCAAAGCCTGCCCCACTGTTTTTCTTGACTGAAAAACATATATTCTCCTTGTCCCACAAAAACCCGCGTGTGTACGCGACTAAACTTCATGAAACACACATATAATATCCTTTCTCTGAAAATTTAGATTTAACAATAAGATAATGAAATAACTACTCCCAGCTTTTGTCTGAGATATTCAAATTTTTCTCTGGGTAGTGGTTTAGTGAATATATTAGCAACCTGTTCTTTGGAGGGAACATACTCCAATTTGACTTTTTGTTCAAGCACTTGTTCATGTAGAAAATGGTATTTGATGGGTATGTGCTTGGTCTTGGAGTGCATGACTGGATTCTTTGAAATATTGATGGCACTTATATTATCACATAGAATGGGGATGGGTGGATTATATGTGATCTGAATGTCTTGCAAGGTTTGCATCATCCAAAGTAGTTGTGTGCAGCAAGATGCAGCAGCCACATATTCTGATTCAGTTGTAGATAAAGAAATTGAAATTTGTTTCTTGTTGAACCAAGACACTAACCTAGAACCCATATAGAATGCACCACCACTAGTGATTTTCCTATCATAACCACTTCCTGCCCAATCTGCATTTGTATATGAAGAGTAAGATCTGCATCTCTAGGATACCATAAACCAAAGTCCTGAGTTCCTTGAAGATATTTGAAAATTATTTTGACTGCCTGAAGGTGTGATTCATTTGGATTTGCTTGGAATTTTCCAACTATTCCTGATGCATGCCTGATGTCAGGTCGGGCACCTGTTAGATAAAGCAGACTGCCAATCATGGGTCTGTAAGTTGGTTGATGTACTGTTGTTGATTCATCATTTGAGCTGAGACTGCATCCTGTTACCATTGGGGTACATACAGTTTTAGAATCTTCCATTCCGTACCTTTTCAAGATTTGTTTGAGATATTTGGTTTGTGAAAGAAAAATATGATCTTTATTTTGTTGAACTTGTAGACCAAGAAAGTAGGTAAGTTCACCAAGCAAGGACATTTCAAATTCTTGCTGCATTATTGAAGCAAAATTTTGACTCATGGATTCTTCATTGCTACCAAAAATGATATCATCAACATAAACAATAATAATTAACAATTTATCGGTTTCAATCTTTGTATATAGATTGTTATCTCCTGAACCTTTTGTAAAACCTTGTTGGTGTAAATATTTTTCAAGGTGGTAATACCAGGCCCTTGAAGCTTGTTTCAGACCATAGAGGGATTTTTTGAGTTTGCATACAAGTTTTGCATCATTTCCAACAATTAATCCTTCTGGCTGTTCAATATAAACTTCTTCTTCTAAATCTCCATTCAAGAAGGCTGATTTTACATCCATTTGGTATACTTTGAATTTCTAAAAGCTGGAAAGCACAAGAAACATCCTTATGGCTTCAAGTCTGGCAACAAGTGCAAAAGTTTCTTCAAAATCTATACCTTCTTGTTGAGCATACCCTTTACAAACAAGTCTGGCCTTGTTTCTAATGACTTCTCCATTTTTCATTTAGCTTGTTTTTGAATATCCATTTAGTTCCTCTAATATTTTTATCATGAGGTCTAGGAACTAATTCCCAAGTATCATTTTTTTCAATTTTATCAAGTTCTTCATCCATGGCCTTGACCCAACATTCATCTTTGCATGCTTATTTTAAATTTTGAGGTTCGGTGGAAGATAGTAATGCTAGATAGCTTGAGGTCCCTGTAATGGTTCTTCTTGTTTGTACACCTGACTCTTTTTCCCCTAAAATTTGAGTTTCAGAATGATTTTTCTGAGCATACCTGGACGAAGTCTTTTCTTCTACCATTATCTCTTCTTCTAGTGCTTCATTGGTTTCTTCTTCAATATGATTTTGATTTGATGTGGGAAAATAATCCCAATCTTCTTCATTGTCATAATCTTCTGTTGATTTCATATGTTTTTTATTGTTGCATGCTTCATCAACTAAAACATCAATACTTTCAACAATTTTTCCAAGTCGTTTATTATAACATTTATATCCTTTACTTCTAGAAGAATAACCAACAAGAATACCTTCATCTGCTTTGGGTTCAAACTTACCAAGTTTTTCATCAGTTCTTTTCATATAACATTTGCTTCCAAAAACTTTAAAGTATTTTACAGTAGGAGTATTACCATACCAAAGTTCATGTGGAGTTTAAGTGTTGTTTACCCAAGCATTTGCTTGGTTGAGAATAGTTACGACAACGAATGTAGCTTCACCCCAGAAGGTTGTAGGAGTTCCAAACTCATCTAGCATAGCTTGAGCCATTTGATGAACTGTTCTATTCATTCTTTCAACCACACCATTTTGCTGAGGAGTCCTTGCGGTGGAGAATTTCCTTTTTATTCCATGTTGTTCACAAAAGTCAAAGAATTCATCCAAGGTAAATTCTCGTCCTTGATCAGATCTGAGGCATTTGATTTGTCGATCTGATTCATTTTCAACCAAAGCTTTGAAGGCTTGGAACTTTTCAAAAGCTTCATATTTATGCGTTAGAAGACCCATCCAACACATTCTGGAAAACTCATCAATGAACAAAATAAAATAGTCTTCTCCACAAGGTGACTTTTTCCTTGATGGTCCACATAAATCAGTATGGACAAGTTCAAGAGGCTTACTAGCTGACCCTTCCTTTTCTATGAAGTGAACTCTAGTTTGCTTGACGATTTTGTTGGGTTGTGTTATATTCTTTCCACGACTAACCGACGTAGTGAACCGGGGGGTTAGAGGGTGGGCGGAGCCCCCACCTCGTTGCGCC